>JAODUP010000088.1:0-152500 GCA_025642065.1 Paralvinella palmiformis | reverse complement strand
AATATCGAAATATGAACAATTGTACTTTGCTTATGATATGATATGTTATCATATGATATGTTACTATTGATATCTATCTAGTTAGCTTTAATCTCACCAAATTGGCACTATTTTTTATGTATATTATTATGTAAAATTGTTTATTAGTATTTTTCTTCGTTTATGGAGGTACAGTAAATAAATAATACGTCGATCAACGCTGTAGATGAGCATGCAGGTTTAAGGACAAAGCAAATGCTCAGAAGATCACCTCCGTGGTCTAGCGGTAGCGTGCTGGACCACAGATCACTACTACCCGTGTTGGAATCCCGGCGTGGGCATATACGAAGGTTGTTTCGTCTTTCATTTCGTCTCATTACATTTGGAAGTCGCTCGTCCCATTTAGCCTATCTTGTGCACAAAAGTGGCCGTAAAACATCAATCATCATCATCATCATCATCACTTCCATGGTACTGTAATGATATACAGGCTACAAAGAGACACAGAAGGGATTATGAACGGCTATGGCCGAGGACCAGTTTGTATGTGCACAATAAAATGTTCAAGGTTAGTAACATTCAAGCTAAAATACTCTTGCTTCTGTCACATCAGAATATCATACTTCATAGTAACGAGATCAAAGTATGCAAATTAAACCCAAGGGCTGTTTTCAGTGTTGTGAATGAAGTACTACGTTAAAATCAGACTGTCCTCCCAAATATTATCAACTCACACGCGGATATGCGCTATTGTTTTAATAACTTCTCTAAAACGATATTAAATGTACAAAATGGGTTCCTTCCCAGGAACTTATCACAGGGTATGCCATTCATAGAAGAGTCCTGGATGTGCATGATGTATATATTTGAGCCCTTTATAGAGACTGATATCAGACAGTTGCCAGCAAGATCGTGTAATACTTTCTGTGCTGTTGACTTTATACCTAAGTGGCTTGTGAAAGAGTGCCATGATGCTATAATAAGCCCATTTACAAAGATAGTTAATAAATCTTCATCCCTGGGTATTTCCCCAAAATCAACGAAAGCACTCCTGTAAAACTATTAATAAAACAATTCTGACTGTATTACTTTAAACAATATACACACCTGTTTCAACTCTAATATTTTATCTGAAATTATAGAAAGGGGAGTCGTTATCCATATAACAAATATTGATTCAGTAATAACCTTAATGAATCGCCAGAGTCTGTAAACATTGAGACAGCCTTCAGGAGGGAAATGACATGATGCCGAATAATCAAAGTAAGCTGGTATTATTTGTTCTTCTGGGCCTGCCTGCTGTATTTGATACAGTTGACAATAATGTACTTTTCTCTAGGTTGAAAGACATGTTAGGTCTATCAGATAAAGTACTTGAATGGTTTCAGTCCTATTTGGAACAACGTTCCCAGAGATTGTCTGTTCATGATATTTTTTCTGATGTTCAGTTGTTGTTATATGGTGTACCACAGGGTTCAGTTTTCGCAATATATATAGCCTTATTGGAATCATTGCACAGAGATATAATAATAATACGTGACATTTATATAGCACCCTATTCAGCTAGATAGCTGCTCTAAGGCGCTTTACAATATTATTATCCATGACTGAGACCTGTTCTAATCTCGCAAATATATCAACTCCCAAAGGAGCATACAACGCACGCTGCCATTATAGGCGCAAAGCGTTACTCAAACACACATACCCACCACATCCTGTGATATGACGTTAAATACCACTTGTATCATGATCACACATACATACACACATACGCACACACGCGCACACACACATACACACACACATATATCAATGGATCCTAACAATGAGTTAAATTTCTTCTCTTCTTTGAAGAATTTAGAACATTATTCACCACATTATGTTAAATCCCTAAATCCACCAACATTATAGATTGGAGAATCTCTCATTACTAGTAATAGGTCGGTAAAAACGTATTAATGTTTATGAACATGTCACATCAATCAATATGCCGAGCTGACTACTACCATCTTAAAAACATCCACCGTCTAAAAATATTTCTTGACACAACAAACGTTTGTTAATATGGTCCATCCCTTTGTTACATCTTGTATAGACTATTGTAACTCCCTGATAAATGACATATCTGATTATAACATCAATTGTTTTCAACGAATCTAGAATAATGCAGCTCACATGGTGACAAATACCTGAAAATATGAACATATCAGACCAATTCTTCAAAAACTACCGGTTAGACGTTACGTCTATTTTAAGATTTTGCTAACAATTTATCAATCTATCAGTGACATGTCACCTGATTACCTGCGTGAACTCGTGCCCAGTAGAAAGTCATCCGGAAACAGCATATCATTCAACCAGATACTATTACATATACCCGTCTCTCGGCTTAAGACACAAAGGATGAGTGTTGTAAGCCTACAATTTGTGGAATAGGTTGCCGGTGGAGATTAGAAAGGCATCATTTCTTGAAAGCTTTAAATCTGTTCTGAAAACTCACCACCTTTTCTAAGTTATTTTCACAACAACAAAATTATTATCGTTTAAATCTCTTTTTGTGTTTCTACGGGCATTTAATTTTACGATATCATTATTCAACGCCTAACTGCTAGTTAAGGACGCTTTAATAAATATACATTATCACATTACAACAATAACAAATAAAACATCCACCTGTATATGTGATAATGTATACATGAACTGAACTAAACAGCCGCGGTACATCCAACTGGACTGTAATTCACGTAAATGGACACATTCTAGTCTATCTGGCAGTGTATATAGATGGATAAATGGAGCTGAATTATCGAATAATAAGCCATATTAAGCTAAAATCTCCCACACCACAACTACCCGAGAAAACCGATAGCTAATCCATGAGATAGGTACATGTTTTAAATATTACATAATTTCCAGGTGAGACATAGTGGTCCAGGTTGGCGAGGAGTATTAGAACTAGGTTTAAGTTTTTTCTTTTCTGGTAATGAATATATCTTTTCATCAAATTATATCATCATCATCATCATCATCATCATCAGTAATTTTACCTTTTTCATGTTTGTTCTATTTAACCTGTTCCTTAGTTTTAGCCACTTAGGGGAACTTTACGAAACACATAAAATAATGCAATTCTGAATTATGGCGTTATAAAAATCGGATTAATTTTTTTTTAATAACTGTGGCTGAATTTGTACATCACTATTAATCACACCTAATTGGCTGTCCATGACGCTTGAATAAAATCCCCATCGTTAGAATGTCTTAATGAAATTTAAGTAGATCACAAATACAGATAAATCCGATAAATTAATCATACAAAGAAAACAAAGAACCCGACCATAATTGAGGTACAATCAGTAAATGGTGACTTATGAATGGAAACCCATGGCTAAAGATGACAAATGTTGACTAACATCTCTGTAATGGGACCCTTACTGTGTAATTGTTATACCCTTTCTGTACCACCTCTGCTAATCGATATCTATTTTAGTTTGTGTACTCGCGCGCGCGCGCGCGTGTGTGTGTGTGTGCGTGCGTGGACGTGCTCCACTATATGACACCCCTCTACTGCATGGTTCTGTATTATCTAACTGATATAAATCCACCCGAAGGCTGTCGGAATAAATCATCACAGTTGCTCTGCTACCAGACGCCATTATTACTATATAACATGGAGACAATAAGGTCAAGCAATATGGAGGCGGGAACACTGGATCAGATTCTGGATTCGTTGTATCGCAGTATTTTAATTTTTGGCATGTTTTACTACAGGCGGCGGAATCAAACGGAAGAGATAACGAAGAGGTGTAGATGTGTCAAGCCAACTCGCACACAAGTATACCCTACTCTGATTTTTACTGTTCTGTGTTTAAACGCAATTGGTTCTGTCCTACTTATTATGAAAGGCCTTCCCATCAATCTGGATACTATCAAAAGCTGCCTTTGGTATCTTATTGGCGTATTTACAAGTGTATATATATATAAAAAAATTTTTTTTTATATATATATATATATATATATATATATATATATATACCAGCGCGCAAAAACGTAATGAGACATGGCATATATATCTTCCAAATTACAACCTTTAATGCCGGAAGACATTCATGAATACCCGAGAAATATCAAGAGAAAGTGTATTATGTATATAGTAATGGCATGGATAATTGTCATGATTACAGTTCATTCTTCTCTACATATCTATTGTGGTTTACTGCGGTAGCCAATTACGTTGACTTTGCTAGAGTTTTTGGCTCAGTGTTACAGGTCGGACTATTTAACGACCGCCTGGATATTTCCATAAATAATAAGAAATATTTCTTCCATCATCATCTATCGCTTGTTCAAGAAGCCGACTGGAGAGTTTTTGAAAGAAAAATAGAGAGAAGATATTTGTTCGAACGACATTGAGCGATATAGAAGGAAACATCATATGATTTGTAAACTACTGCTATCTATCTATCTATTTCTCTCTCTCTCTCTCTCTCTCTCTCTCTCTCTCTCTCTCTCTCTCTCTCTCTCTCTCTCTCTCTCTCTATATATATATATATATATATATATATATATATATAACTTCATCGAAGGTTAAATAGTTATTATAATATTTAGGGGATTTTAACTTTGATAATTATACATAAAACTGTGATTTCACACCATCTATAAATGATTTTATGCAAGATTCTCTAACAAATTAAAACCTTTAATGTTCTACACAAAACTTTTGCTGGGATTATATTGATTGATTTACATTTAAATTACGGCCTTGACCTTAGCGATAAGAGTCTACAGATGATTGGACAAGTAACGGTGTTTCTCAATAGTGTAAGAAGTTGGAACATCGGAATGACAGCCCTACACTTGTTTATTATTGACAAACAAAGTGTATTAACTGTAAGTATTCAGGATAAACTAATTATATTTATTAACCATGAAAGGCGCATCATTCACAGGATTTATTATGACATGTAGCACCCGTGAGTTATAATATATTTCAATATTTGCCGCTATTTTTTATTACTTTTAGATTTTGGGAATGTTGGTGACATATTTTGTCATCGTCATGCAATTTGTACGTAAGACAAATACTTCACTAACTGCTGCAGGTTGTATATATATAATATATATATATATATATATATATATATATATATATATATATATATATTATACCTGTTAACAATAACATCACTTCGGTTGAAGCAGGCGTCAGTTTCATTTTACAAAATTGTACCTGAACATTCTGGTAAATAGATACTTTTCTAATAATATAATAATAATAATAATAATAATAATATTAATAATAGATTTATTAATGTTTAGACGATATTTCCTTTTCTTAGACTCGTTCAAATGTTGCTCTTCTCATATTTAAAAATGTGACCTTTGGGTGTAACTTAAAGGTTTGTGTCAACGTGCGCATGATTTCATATTCTTGTCTTGTCCTTGTTAATATATGGCATCAAAATAGTCAAACACAAACAGCTGCATTTTGATAACACATAAACACGTACATTATAAATCTGTATATTTCCTAGAAATAGCCTTGCCTCTGGAAAGTCATACCACAGAATAATATTTTAAAACATCCAAGAGTTATCAAAGAATATCCTTTATTCCATGATTCTGCTAGATCTACTTTATTTGCTCTTTTTATTTGACAAATCTCCTTTTTGGGGAAAAGGTAGATAGTTTGCATCTTTATTGGCTTATTTCCTGACAATTGGCAGTGTATTATCTATTCTGCCGTTCATGTAACTTGTTTTTTTTTCTCTCAAACATTTTGACTTCTGAAGGGGTGGACTTCCCCCCACTTAAACCACTGCCTATCCAGGTGTGTTTCGGCCACAAATAAAGCCTACAACTTGAACTCCTTTATTTTATTTTCAAGCCTCTGGACACATTGTATTAACTCAGACAGCGGCATAACTCACAGATAGAAGTGTCCGGCACGTCATTGGTGGATACATTTGAGCTTATTACACAAACTGACATCAACCATTTAATTAGCGAAGAGGTGCTCAAACGTTTTCTGTGAAGCTGTATATTATGCCTACATCGCTCACGAAAGAGCGTCAGTCCACTTACAGAGTAATTACTCTAGACCCATTAAAACCGTAATGACAACAATAACAATAGACCGATCCAGGCGAAATACGTTGCATCGGTTACCAACTGCGGTCTCGGGTTAGAAATAGGTATGGTGCCAACTGTTAACATGGGATGGCAACTTTTCACTAACGATAAATACTGGAAATCTTTCAGCAAATTATTTTATATTACACGGAGACTGAGACTAGTATTTCAGCTGAACGATTATGTCTTTCCAAAATGATTTAATACAATATTTATCAAGGTATAACCCAATGATTGAGCGGACCGATCTTTCAGGTGAATGACACAGCTAAGCCTTCGTTATATGTTGACCCGTATGGGATTTTTAGCATGGGTTTCAGTGGATTGAATAAAAGATTTTAAAATTAAACTTTTACCTGAATGTAAATTGATTTTAATGAAGATTGTTTAAATATTTAATGTAGAGTTTTGGAGAGAAAAAAAATTATTTGTACCTGGGAACCAATCATATACGTATCACCGGTATATTATTAAATAAAAAAATATTATTACATTAGAGTATTACCACGTTAGTTAGATTATTGACTGGTATCTATTGGATGAAGTTTATGCCATTCGAATTAAATACAAAATTATGATCCGGAGATCACATACCTTTAATGGACTATAAATAAAATCCAAAGATGGGTGGTAAATAGCCTATATACAGCTTTTCAGTGAGACCTTTATCGGCCACTACACGCGTAAATCGCCACGCAACAAAGTAATTCTTAGACTTCCAACCCGAGACCGTAGTGTGAAAATCAGCCGCAAGATGGCGCCAGGGGTAATCGGTCTATTGTGGCCGTAATTAATGTTCTAGAGAATTTCAGACCTGTTGTAGATTTTAAATCTTTGTCTAAAATTATAGAATGAGAAGGTACTATCTGGTCTTGGAGAAAACAATAAGTAACCAAGCTAGCGAGGAAATTGAGCAGACATTTCCAGCGCAACGTGGGAAAAGTGTCTCAAAATTGTCGTAAAAGATCACTATTGAGAAGTTGATAATCGAATCTATGGGGTAAAATAAAGTCTGAATTACTTCCAAACCATCGATATATAAATAATGGCTAATAAAAGGTATCTTAATTTACTTAGTGAGGAATATATGATCATTTGTTGTTTAATGAGATATATCCATACCGGGTATATTAAGCCAAACTTATATGACTCGATCATCTAAGGCTGCAATTAAACTTCATGCTAGAGATCATATAAGGAAAATTATAAGGTGAATACGTCCACATGTCATTGTCTTCTAAGTGGATCAGCTTAGTTATATAAAATGTAGACAGGGGACTTTTTTTTAATTTATAAAATGTAGACAGGGGACGCTTAATTTACTAGAGAGTGATCTCAGGTGGCCTAGCGGTTAAGCACCCGGCACTTGGTGCCAATGGTCACAGGTTCGAACCCCATAAGAGGTCGAAAAACACTCTGGCAGTGACCACCCTCAGGGTATTTCGGCTCCATCTGTCCGTACCGCTCCCTTGTGAGTGGTGGGGGAGGAGGTTTCTCAACCACTCCAACATTGAGGCTGTGCCGAATAAGCGACAGCCTGGGGATTCTCCCCGAAAACAAAAACACGTTTTACTAGAGCCGCAAAAATGGACCATCTAACATCAATCTAAAATAAGAGAAATAAGATTATGACAGTAAATTACAAGTAATAGAGTCTTACGTGCATTAGTTATTGACAGGCTTGTGGAGTGAGTGAGTGTGAGTGAGTGAGATTGAGTGATTAATTGATTGGGTGAGTGAATAAGTGAATTAGTGAGTGAATGAGGGTAATTCTTTATTAAGCCTCGGCTCTGATCACCCTCGAGACATACATGAGTGAACGTAACACCCCGAGGAAATATCCGACAAACACGGCTATGAGTTGGATTCTAACCCTGATCGCGCAGTATTATAACCTCTGCGTCATCGGAGCACCTAAATTAGGATCATCATAAAGCATTTAGTAGATGATTTATCTTGATACCGATATATGACTTATAGTTGCTAGCTATAATTGAAGTGGGAAGTCCTAAAGCACAGCTAGTGTATAGACTGACACTATACCGTAAATACTCAGATAATGGGTCCGATACCAATGTTAGCTGTGTTTGTCGGATGTTTTCCCATTGGTTTCCCCATCGTGTTATATGTCTCTCAGTCAGCTGTATAACCCCTCCCCCCTACACTAAACAAAGCACTTATTCGATTACTAACTTTATTATACTGGAACTCTAGTTACAGAAACATCATACAATATGCTGCCTTTATAAGCGCAGCATACACGCTGACGTTAGATATTGCTTGCATGGTGTCTGGGAAGAGTCTAATTAAGAAAATGTCCGCGTGAGTTATCATTCTGAGTAGTACCAGAGAACGTATATATATACGTTCTCTGGTAGTACTCAATACTGAGAAGTATACTGACTAGAACTCCGCTTTCGTTCAGCCATATATATGCATTTTCAGATCTAGTGGTCAGAAGGTTTCATCAAAGAACTTCGTGTGTATAGATGGAGCCACCTGGCCAAACCTTTTCGTTATCACAGTACACCCAGAGTATGTAAACATCGCAACATATTGTCGACCTCGGTATATAGAGACATAACTAATAAACTAGAAATATATCATTGTGGTCCAGTACAGACCAGTTAAGTCTGATACCCAGTCAAAACGAATAAAACATTATAGGATAGAAACAAAACAAATGATTGTCATTTAGATATCTAGGCTTTATACATAATTTATTCAGTTAGAGAGTATAATAATTGACTAGAATTCAACTTCAACACATCAGTATTTATACGATAAATATTATAACGACTGTCATCATGATAAAAAGTCGTATTAACACATATTAATAGAGATTCAACAAGACGATGTTCATTCATCATAATCCTCGTACAGAGTTAGATAACGACAGTATATTTGAATTCCTCAAACAATCCTAGACTTTTAAACAAAATAAACTCCGGGGCGAGCCTCTCCGTTTGAACTACGTTTTCCTTAGAAGTGTGTCACGCTACCAACAAGATCCAACCCATTATTGTAACTGACTCTATTATTTGAAGGCAGCGTTTTCCAAATAACAGAGGCAGTTACAATTATACAAAGCATTTATAATGTTTATGATGGAAATGCTATTATGTATATATACGGTCAGAATACGTGAATCCGGACATCGTTTATCCAGCAAATCCACCTTCCGACACATTAATATTATCTGTGACGGATTTAGCGCCATTATAAACGACTCTTTAATCCAGCAAACTCGCGTTCCGCTTTCCGACTCCGACACTTCATTTCGCCAACAGAATGTGACATTTCAATGTAAAATGACCTCGATAATCCGACAACAAGAAAATGTTGCCAAATATTTCCGCTAGTTCAGTCATGCAAGACACACCGAAATGTTAAATTAACCCGCCAACATGAGATAATTGCTATATCGTAACCAATTACAATCGTCCTTGCCTACACACACCGACACACGATGCCAATCATAATCGTTCATGGATAATTACAAACACAAATGTGTGATTTTCCAACTAACAGATCATTAGTTAATTTCATGGACTAAGTTACACGAGTATTTCGTTATAATGTTTGCAATGAACAAACACCAAAATGTTCTAGTCATTTATTGTGTCATAATTCTTGAAAATAAATAAATACATAAGTATCATTGTGTGTTGCGTAAAATTTTTGTTACATAAAACGGGATTTCTTTACGATCTAAATATTTAAATCTAAAATTAAAATGTTCCATACCTCCACATATTGATAGATGTGTGCGTATACCTAAGCATATGTCTGGTCTACTCATCAGCCTGTGGGAACCAGCTAATTCGCTTTTCGTACGCGACAAATATGTCACGCCCACAGGAAAGCGGCTACATGCAGGCTATGTACAAAAAGCGGAAGCACGTAAAACACATACCATTTGATATCACAGCTCGCAACAAACAACACGTGCGTGTGGTTCAATGGTGACTTGCTACATATATATCATAAACTATTTTGACACCACAGTGCGTGTGCGTTTGTGTTGGAGGTGAATATTCATGATATTAATTTGCATGTTGTATTTCGCCACTTCTGTTCCCTACATTACAGATTAGATCAGATTGCAAATGTTATCGCAATTTTTATTGGAAACCGATAAAATCAATTAAATGTCTTAGGAAAATAAATGCAATTTGTGTCCTGCATTTGTTTACTCCAGAACTGAAAATGTCCAACATAATTAAAACTATTATTAACCATTCGAAAGTTTTTCAGGCTGTGTCAGCGAGAAGCTTGAATATTAAATGTAATGTGATTCAGAGAAGTCCTTATACGACTATGGTATGTATGGTAAGTAGAGAAGAAAAGATCTAGCGGCCTTCTGCATATCGATACTTGTGAGGCCGTCTTTTGGGGTTAGCCGAGCACTGAGCTGTGTGTAATATTTATTATGTATTCTTTTGTACCGTATATATATATATATATATATATATATATATATATATATTTACATGAATAAGTTTTGCTTAATAACTGAAATAAAATTAGAAAAAAGACACCTGCATGGCCCAGTTTACAGTTTTGACTTGATATATCTGTACAACACCTGCGAGTTCTCTTTACTTTTTAGTTGTCAGCTTATTTTACATCGCTAGTGTCTTTATTGTTTCACCATTTTTTGGGAGTCACGTCCCTGTGAGAATGCACTCAATACGAAGCGGACAACCGAGAAGCCCTTGTTACGAAGCAGTCTGGTACGAGAAGGTTTATTTACGAAACTACCCATTGCTGTAATCCGTTAGCACGGCTTTAAGAGTTGGTGTTTTTCAACCGGCAGAGAACTGTCAAAATGACTGCGTTTGAAGGTAATTTTCCGATGCTATTTTGTTCATAAGTATTACTTTAATAAGTTGTCATTCTTCAACCTATATTTGTTAAACAACAAATGTGTGGCATGATAATTGCATCGCATTCCTTACTTGTGCGTGTCATTGAGTTACTGAGTTAGTAAGCGTGTCTGCCTGTCTGGCAGTGTCGACTTTCGTCATTGTGACGTCAGCTCTGCCATTCTCTCTCTCTCTCTCTGTGTGTGTGTGTGTGTGTGTGTGTGTGAACTGTACAACAACAGTGATATACAGTGAAAATGGGTCAGAAATAATATACCAGTTGGTTTGATCCATGGGTTGTTAATCATTAATGGAATTGCTAAAAAGCAACAAAAAAAATAATATTAATAATTATATTTCTTGCTTTTAAGCTTAACATTGACATAGCATATTCATGGCATATACGATATAGTATCATATAGTCTATAGATCTAAAGTGTATTTAGTTTATTTATAGAGTACATTAAAACTGTAATTGAAATTATTATTAAACACAAGACAACAACAAAAATCACTTGTTTGACAATGGCTTTCACCTGCTTCAGGTAGTCGGGAGTCCTCTATGTTTATACCTGGACAAAACTTATATTTAATTAGTTTTTCCATGAACACCCCCACTGAGACAGAGAGAGAGAGAGAGAGTGAGTGAGTAGCTTGATATTATATACAAGTTAAAACAAACATTATTTTAGTCTTAAACATGAAGCTTATATCTTGTGTTACAGAGATGGGTGTCATGCCTGAAATAGCACAGGCAGTAGAAGAAATGGATTGGAGGTGAGTTGGTATTATCTGTCTTATTAACATCTCACTTGTCTAAGCTGGTCTTGTTGAAGCATCATATATATATATATATATATATATATATATATATATATGGTAATTGAAATATCAGATATCTTTTATCCAAATGTTGTCTGGTTAAATGTAAAGTAATATGCTGTGTGCTATACGACACCCACAAAGCATTCTGTAACTAGCTTAGTTGGGTGATTCCATAGCTTGATTGGTAGTGTGGTTGGTTACAGACAGATAACACCTGGGTTCAAACTCCATCTGAGTTATGTCAGAAGGGTCTTTCATCTTTCACTTCCCCTCAGTGCCATTGAAGAATTCCTGGCCCAATTAGCTTATCGTGTGCTCAAAAGTGGCTGTAGACCAACAATATTTTTTCTATTTAACTAGATTATTCTAAATGCTGTATCTTTCATCAATAGTTTTTAGGTGAGTTTAAATTTAAACCGAATCTGCTTGTTTATTTAATAATTAAAAAAGAATTTCATGGAACGCAACATATCAGTTGATACTGTAGGTCCAGGCCATTAAGTCTACCCAGCCATCAAATTGAGGTTGTATTTTAGGCATAAAATACCCCAATTTATGGTAGTACCATCCATTAAGCTAACCTAATAATCTTAACTTTTCCCCTGTAGTATTTTTAGATGATATCAAACATTTTGAACACATGAAATAGCAAAGAAACATCATGGAACATCATGCTTCTGAACCAGAAATTGAACCATGGGAACAGTGAAAAGTTTTTAAAAGACAAGATTGCATTGTGAAACTATGACAAAATTACCAAAATAAATATTTTTATTTAAACTGAACCGCTTGTTTTCAACAATCCTATATTATTAACACAATGATAAACATGCTCTTCTATGAAAACAAGATGTACGTCTATGCTGCCAAATGAATGAGATATGACTCTCTTGGGTACGAGTGGTCTTGTTACTGGTGCTGCCTTCAAATTGAAAGTCATGAAATGCGCTACCGAGTTTGATTTTCATTATAAAGATAAATCATTATCATCAACTTGTTTCACTTCTATTTTCATTCCATGACTGAATGAGTTTAGATCAAAATGATGATTAATGTCCGTTTGCATCTAGATCTATAGTCTAGACAGCTGCTAACACCCTGAAATTTCTTCTCCTGATTACGGAATTTCTTGACACTGAAATAGCGTTGGCCATTAAGCTGACCTCCGAAACTAAGGGTAATAATATTGACTCAAAGTATCAGCTTAATGGCCGGGACCTACGGTAATTCTATTCATTTGAAAAGTGCTCAAATTAAACACATTTTTTTAAATGGACTATTATTCAATAATAATTGGAACCTATATTGCATAGGCTGATAGGCGCATTGTGGTAGTGTGTTTTTCTAGTTTGTAATTTTCTCTATACTTCTAATTGTATTTGTGAAATTTTCTTGTTACTTTCAATATAATAATGTGTTGAAATTACCCGGTATGTTTATTCTAGTTAGAGTATCATTTGAAAGTAAGAAACTATTGTTTTTCTCTGATAAAAATCATTGATTTAAAATGTTGTCAGTATATGTACAAAGGAAATTATCAATAATTAAGACACCAACAAAATTTTCAAATCTACTATAAGAGCCTCTGATGGTGCAGTAGGTAGAACATTCTGATATAAACTTCCAAATTGCTGGTTCAAATCCCATTCGTACTTGCATTTGTGGGATGCCCTTGGTATGACCAGCACTGAGGCTAAACAAACCACTCACTCACTTTCATTCTGGAGTATGTCTGTTATTGTTTTGACAGAATATTGGCTAAACATTTTACTGTATCTACTCGCATATATGACACACTTTTCATACTCCAAATGGCGCCTCCGTGGTCTAGCTGTAGTGTGCTGGACCACAGATCACTAACACCCATGTTCGAATCCCGGCGTGGGCATATCTGAAGGTTGTTTCGTCTTTCACTTCGTGTCATTACCTTTGGAAGTCGCTCGGCCCATTTAGCCTACCTTGTGCACAAAAGTGGCCGTAAAACATCAATCATCATCTTTCATACTCCAAAAATCGATGTAAAATTGAGTGAGTCTTACATGCGGGTCATACTAAAAGGGAAAGTAATATTTGGCATAATTTAGGGGGAAATACAATAATATTGTTTTTCAACATTATTGATGAATATATGAACAAAAAATAATTTCAAATAAATCAAAACTTAATCTTGATATCCGCCATGATTATTTAATCCGATGCTCTGATTAGTGACGTGATCACAAAGAATAGTCATTACTCTCAAGATATGCGAGTGTGTGTAATTGAACCTAACGGTAAATGAGGCCATGCAAAGAATGACCATATAGAAGCCACATCAAAGGAAAACGATACAACAAACAATGCGTTAATTACTTCCAAAGCTGGCACATGGTAATTACTAATAAACTACCTCAAACAGCATTACGGAAAGAACGCACAGCAGCAGGCAACTTGAAGCTGCTGTCATTACCTATTGTCACACAATGGGTGAAAATGGCCTGGGATTAAATCATTCCCAAATTGTTCAAGAAGTGCACTATCAGCAATGATTTAGATGGGACCAAAGATGATGTATTATGGGCTGAACAGTATGACAAATTCGACACAGACTCCAAGGAAGAAGGCGATGACATGTATGATGACACATGAACAGACACAACAGATGTTGAGTGAAGAGAGTGATGATGATGAATTTTGGTGTTTTGAATCAATATTGCTGATTTTAGTGCATCTTATATGCTGGTTCGACTCCAGGGGGGGGGGGGGTTATTGGTCCTAAAACCAAGTGTGACTTATACATGAGTATATACAGTATTTGTATGTTATTCTAATTTGTTTGACTCTCACACTTAAATATTACCTGGAGTATTAAGTCTTGGACTGATAATTTATTGTTTATGTTTGTCTAAATTACTACAATCACAATATGATGTTTACAGTACTCAGTTGTAAATTTTACTTGTAAATTACCAGAAATACATGGTAGATTATGAAAAATGTGGATCTCTGTGACTGTAATTCTTTATATTTGTTTATAGCCTTCCAACTGACATACAAGCAGAAGGTATCCCCATGATCTTGGGTGGTGGTGATGTTCTTATGGTAAGTAGTAATATCAAGATCAAGCAGAGATCAACACACACACACACATATACATATATATATATATATATATATACAACACCACAGACTCACACATGCACATATATACAAAGAACTAAGTTAATATACTTAGTTAGTTGTGTTTCCATGATTTATATATATATATATATATATAAACATCCCTCACCATTTTGGTTTAGTGAAGTCCTTTCCGAAAATCATTTATTTGATGAAAGCCCCAAAAGGTCCATATCAAAACACAGTACACATATAAATCATATATGCATATGGCCAACTCATTACATTATTAACATCATGTGTAATTTTAAAGCATGAAATGTATAGATACATAAAGTATGAATGGGTACTCTGATAATGCAGTTATTAGAATTTAGAGCACTGTCCTGCAAATCTTCAGGATATTGGTTTGAATCTGGTTAATATCCGTGTTTGCAGGATTTGTAAACCTAGACCAGTTTTGAGATTGAAGAAAAGTATAAATGAGGGAAGTTATGTGTTAACACAAAATCTTGAGATAAATTCATATCTATTATTTTTATGCATTGAGCATTTTATGATTAATAGACGCATTGCATGATGACGTCAAAAACCAAAACAAACCAGGCGCGCTTTGCATTGTGGGATTTATAGGGGGGGTCCACTGAGCGATAATACCATGATAATCCAACCATTCTAACCTTAAACGTCAATGTTCCGGATCTGTTATATAGTCATGCCAAAAACTAACTAATGAGTATGTAATAAGCTTGATCTTATCCTTCTTTAATTGGGTTCCTTACTCAACCATCTCCAAACTCCAAGATCCTTTCACACTGTGCATTTCTTGTTCCAGAGCCAAACCTTCTCCATACATTCTTTCATATTACTCACTCTCTTATCCAACATACCCATTCAAATCACCACTGAGATCTACCTTCTTAACCTTCTTTAATCTGTCTACCAAGTCATATTTGGCATTCCAGAGAGTGTATCCATCTCTAGCTGGCATTCTCCAACTTGTGGTATATAGCCCAAGATCACATCGATCAGACATTGCTTAATCACCAGCTTCACCATCATCAGATGTTCACTCAGACGCTTCGCTGCAACCGCCTTATCTACAAACTCCTCCGATATCAATACACCCACAACATGATTCCCATCTGGACATCTTTGCCAAATAAACCTTTTCCTTTTACTGCTCTTGTATTCCAACTATTCTATTGTATCTGCCATAGGCAGCATTACATCTGATTGATTTAATATATGTTGTGATAATATATCACAACATTTCAGTTGATCAGTGGTCGTCTTTTTGAAATCCTCTGTGAAAACTTATCATCATATTTTAAAACCAGACAGTTGTAATGGCGTATTGATACAAAACAAATCTTTGACTACCATTATATCAGATGAGTTTCGTATTTATGAGGAAAGATGTTTCTGTACTTAATTATAGTTCTTTTGTTATACTGTGTAGTGTAGTGCTATGTTGATTTCAGACATGAGGTTAATTCAATTCCGGAATTGTAATTGGTTATTTAAAAAAAATGGAATTGATAAATTTGGAATTGACGTTTCCTACAAAAACATTAAATCCACAAATTAATTTACCATTTAATTTTTTAGTTCAGAAATATTTCTGCCATGATAATCCTACTTGGGATATAAACTACTGGGAGTACGTATTCCAAGTAGGTACTCAGAGTACCTACTCGTGGTAAAAAGTAGTAGGTAAAAAATAAATTGGAATTGATGAATTTGATGTGGAATGGGAATTGACAAAATGGAATTGACCCCATGTCTGGTTGATTTATATGATAATATTATCAGCTGGTTAAGTGGAATTATTGGCAAGTTTAATATGTAATAACCACAATATTCGACCATTTTATTGACTTGTCCTTGTATTATTTTTTCAGGCAGCTGAGACAGGAAGTGGTAAAACAGGGGTAGGATAATGATCCTTAGGAGTTATTCTAAATCTGAGTTATTTTATTAACCTAATGAACTATGTTTGTAATTTTAACTGATTAAATGTTGTGGTTAGATTTTTGTGTGTATGCCATTGATAATAGTTTACAAAGCGAACATTTTTACCTGCAGGCATTTTGCTTACCCATCATTCAAATTGTTTGTGAGACATTAAAAGACATAAAAGAAGGAAAGGGAAGTAAAGGCAAAAAGGCATCTTCTATGGGTAAATACCCTTCATTTGTTGTTACTGGATGTATAGTAAAATAAACTTACATTTGAGTAAATTTATAACCTACATTTTCAGCAATTTATTCTGATTTTATTTTATTCTTTTATTCCATTTCAGCCTCAGCCAAATTGAAGATGAATGTATTTGACAGGGGTGAATCTATGGGTGTGTCATTTGCAAATAACTGACCTGAATAATTTGTATTTGCTCTTGAAGCCGTTAGTAACTTATAGCCAGAGAGGCGAACAATAAAATCCGATGTTATTAGTAAGGCAGCTGGAGAAAACATCAGTATGTTGTTACTTTTTTTGTTTCAGCCATAGACACAGAAGAGGGTCTGTTGTGTCAGAGTAGGGACTTCAAAGGTTGGCATGGAACCAGAGCAAATAAGGGTGTTATAGGAAGTGGTACGTGAACCGGTATCCTAGACAGCTTTTTATTTGTGATTGATTTATATTTTAGCAAATGGACTGGCTGAAGATTTCCTTATAGTATGTCAGTGATTGGTGATATCCAGTGTATCTAGTTAAATTGTGGTTGTTATTAAACTTCTAGTGAAGACAGTGATCTAAAGAATTGATCTTGCTCATAAATGTGCTTCATAATATATGCAGAGAAATCTTTTAATTGTTTGCTGATTTGGATATTCATAAACATGCCACACAACATCACATATGTGCATAAATGTGTAAACCCTGCACTATTGTCACTTGTATTAATAGATTTTCTATATTACATGTGCTAAGAGTTAATGCACTATATTCAAGTACTTTGAAGAACTCCAAAGTTTTACTCAGCTCTTTAATAAAACCCCTCATAGGAAAGTATTGGATATTTTTGCGCAACGTTCTCATGACTAAATATAAGTATGTACTTTATAAATGTACATCTTATGTGTATAGATATAGAAATATTATCCAGTATTTTGTGATCCATGTTTAATTTGTTTTGGATCCAGGTAAATATTACTACGAGGTTACAGTCAAAGATGAAGGCCTGTGTCGTGTTGGCTGGTCTACACTGAATGCTACACTTGATGTTGGTACTGACCATGAGAGCTTTGGCTTTGGTGGCACTGGGAAAAAATCGTTTAGAAAACAGTTTGATAGTTATGGAGAGGTAAGTAGATTGTATATTTTAGGTAGCCATATTATTATTAGCTAGATCCAAACAGCTTATAAGTGCATAATTTATGCATAGGTTAAATCACATCAGAGTCTTAAAACAATTAAGAAATGAATATGTCATTATGTTTCTTGTGATTACCACTTTACTAAGTTTCTTCCTCGTGGTTAGTAGATATTGTGGTTTGTCAGAATTTCAGCGACCAAACATTTGCTCAGTTATAGTCATAGCTAATGGTGCATTTTACTCCAATCTCTATCTGAGAATATCTCGCTACATTCCCATGTCTGTTAAATACCTCATATCTCAATATTCCATTGTGTTTGTGTCTTATTCTTCGACCCAGACACCTTAATGATAAGCTAAAACAGCTAAACTGTTAGAAAACAGAACTGAAATTCACCAGTGACGTAACTGTATGTAAGTTTTTCACAATGTTATATGGAAATATTGTCCCTCGTGTGAGAATAAAATTCTGAAATAAGTCTTATTTATGCCCCTACTCAAAATTAATACAATTTTCTAGGATTAAAATCAGTATCTAATTTATTTATGATAGGTGTGTCATTTGCTAGGTACAGTGTACTATAAATTACGTAAAAAATTATGAATATTGGATCATCATTGAAGCAATCTACATAGTAGACATTATCTACATATTAAATAATTGTGCACAGTAACATCTCACCATCTATTTTTGTGACCTTTCTGCCAACATGTTGCCCACGTTTCCCGACAATCTTTCTGATCATCAGATGAAAACTTCTCTTGTGTTAAGCATATCAGACTACCTTATATACTCGTGTATATAAGTCGAGGTCAATTTTTGATACTGTAATTCTATCCTCAGGCATATGCTCACTGTATAAGTCGAGGTCAAGTATTGGCTTAAAATCCCTCAAAATCTGAATCATTGTCGCCATTCGTGAAAAAGCTGACCCAGTCCTATCAAACTCATGGTGACAGCAAGTGCTTCGTAAATATATCAATATCAATTTCTTCACCGGCAGCAAAACACATGGATTTTGCTTTGACTGGTGAGACATTACATATGTCTCAGCAAGAAAGGTCACCACTCTGGAATCAGTCTCCTGAAGAAACGTCCAGAGTTTGAATTCACAGCTTAAGGTTCTCTGTGGCTATGCCTTATTATACACACTAAAACACGCATGGATTTTGCTTTGATGTTATTGTAAAGTCATGGCTTGTTGTCGAACTGATTGATGTTAGGAAGAGTTAGTGATAGCCTGTTTGTGCCGATTAACGGTTTGTGGCCGACCAATTGTGGGGTCACACGGGTGTGAAATCATAGTTCTCTGGTTGATTGATGTGCGAAAAAAGTTGGTGGTCACCCGTTCGGTGCTGCTTGGCGATTTGTGGCTGGCAGTTGTTGGGATCGCACAGGTGTAGATGTCTTAGCTGCAGGGTTTGGTTGGGTTTGTACGGTATTAATGTTTTCAGGGTGTGGATTGAATGTGTGAAGGCTTTGTTATTGAATGTTTGTTATGGTACAGCCAAGTTAGAGGATATTGTATCAAGGGGCATGTTGGTCGCCACTGGACATCACGCTGATTGTGCTGAACGGAGTATTCCCCTTTATATACTGGTTTAGATGTGTGTGAGGAGTTTTTGTAATGGATTGTTCTTAACTCAGCCAAGTCAGCGGTGATTGGACTAGGTGACCATGTGAGGTCTACCAGACAACAACACTGATGGTGCTGAGTTGACGATTTCCTATTTATATCTTGATTTTTGTAGATTTAGAAGAGTTGCGATTGGAGGTTTTTTGTACAGTTTCGTAGAGTGTGTAGAGTGAGTAGAATTTCATCGAGTTTGTAGAGTGAGTAGAATTTATAGGAATAAAGTAGATTCGAGACTACTTGAGTTTGGAGTTTTGAAAGAGAGACTAGCTAAGGCCTAGGTCTGGATCTTGATACTTTTCATTACAACTAGAGTAATAAATAAACTTGTCACACCAAACACGCCTGATTGTAACTGGCAAGCGTTATTAATTAATTGTTTCACAGCAATTGGTGAGCAATGTTTTACAATACATCTGGAGGTACTGGTAGGTAACAGCGCATGACTATCAAGTATTATTACATAAAGACTGGCGTGTTTGTGAGATTCAAATAACAGTTTGGTGAAAATTGATCGTTATTTATTGAATAATAATGGGTTAGAAGGCAGGGATGTGACGATTTTATTCCGACTCTGGCTCTTATTGGGTTGAATCCTATAGTGTTGTGTGTCAAGGATGGCCGAAAACATCTTTCCTTCAGCTGGCAGGAAATATGACAAACATATAAGTCCAGATGCTTCTGGGAACTCCCTTTTACCTACCCCAAAAATCCTTTGTAGAGTGAGAGGAGGTTTGATGGCGATTAAAATTAATGTTTAAGTCCTGTTAGATCACGAACGATCAAAACACGTGTTGTAAAATATTGCTGGTGTTGCTCCACTTATGTAGAAGTGCGATGTTTACAATAATTATGTGATATCGGTGTCGCGCTATCTAAACAAATATGCGATATTTTATTTTAAAATGTGAAAATATTGCAAAATCGCATCCTAGCTCAAACACTGTATTGGTACAGTCTCGCTAGCCCATCTTAGTTAAAATTTTAAAAAAAAATTGGGTAGATCAGACAGCTAGAAGAGTTGAGGAGGAGGCTGTAACAGGAAAATGGAAAATCATACATGGAATAAATATGCTATGCTTTTTTCATACATATCTTGAATTATTATTATTACATTTAAATTTTGTATACTTTGTCCTGGAAAATAATACTTTCTTGGCTCTGGGAACCACAAGTTCTGTAAAGCTCCAGATTAGGATTAAAATTGCAGGTTTGAATAGTGCCATATCTAAACAAAGCATTCGTTCATGTAAGCTGGAATGGTACAAAACCATATTAATTTACCTGTTTGACCCAATTAGTTTTAACTAGCGATGATAGTGCAATACTGTAACGAACAAATAGCTCATATAGATTAGTGAAATGTTGCAGTGTGTTAGATATATATATATATATATATATATATATATATATATATATATATGTCTGTATGGTTTATTCAGTCGTATGGGATGTCTGGTCAATGGCTGCCGAACTGGAAGTTGTGGATT
Organism: Paralvinella palmiformis; assembly: GCA_025642065.1. Taxonomy (NCBI): domain Eukaryota; kingdom Metazoa; phylum Annelida; class Polychaeta; order Terebellida; family Alvinellidae; genus Paralvinella; species Paralvinella palmiformis. The sequence goes on along the minus strand of JAODUP010000088.1, from coordinate 131,151 downwards.
ATATGACAATAAAATGGCAAAATCTATAGCGAATAGCATGAATAAATAGAATTTTTTTATATATATAGATATGTATATATATATATATATGTAACATGTTATCAATTTGTACACAAACATTTCTCTTTCATTGTGTGTGTGTGTGTGTGTGTGTGTGTGTGTGCCTTATTATTCATAACTAATTATTTTTGACTTCCTTTTCTTTCTCAGGAGTAGACTTGGGTAAAGCTTATGATATTCCAGCTAAGCTCAGAAATTCTGCTTTCTTCCCATCTGTCTCTCTCAAGGTTAGTCCGAATCTAATTAGAAGTTATGCAGCATGTTCGTCTTCTTAGATCAGTGCGTATTCAGCATGAAATAACCTAGCGTGTAGTGATTGGTTTTAAAATGATTAGTACCCGTTGTTATCTTTATTATAATTGTTTTAGTGTAGGTCAGATATTTAAGACATTTTTGTATTCTGTTTACAGAATGCTGAATTGAAATTTAATTTTGGAGACAGTTCATTTGTATATCCCCCTCAGGTAAGCTAATATTTGTTTTAAACAACTAGTGAAAGGATGTCTTTTAATGAAGGTGTTAGAAAGGACATCTTTTGATGAAGCTGTTAGAAAAAGATGTTTTTATGAAAGCGTTCCATGTGGAGCACTGTTAGCAATAATGATGCTTATATTCTAGACCATAACATTTTCAGTAATCTAATTTATCCTAACAGCTCCACCTGATTATGCTAACATAGACAAATTACTTATGACATCTTGCATCCATTCATTATGTAGATCGACAAGATAGGTTTGTAATCATTTTGATAACAGTAACAAAAACTCTTCACCTTTCTTCCATATTGTTTCCACACAAAGGACGGTTATGTAGCTGTGAGCAAGGCTCCTAAGGATTGTCTGATGAATTCTACAATCAGTGGAGGTTCGTCAGTCCAATCAAAGACGCGATATCCAAACGCACCGTATGCTATCATCATAGAAGTAAGTGCTGTCTCGCATATTTACGGCTGATCTGTAAAATGCACATTTTCGAATCAGTTTTACTTTTGGTTGAATTTGATTGACTTGGGTCATTTTATTCCAGCCCTCAAGAGAATTGGCAGAGCAGGTGAGTTAAGCAGTCGAAGAAAAAGAAACACAATTGTTTTACTCTTGTATTATTAGCGAATGCTTTCATTGATTGCGTACATGTTTGCATTAACTTTGTGCTTTATATTACTCAGTTTATTGTAACTGTGCCTAGTCGTATCACTGTGTTCTTCGCTTAGATTTTCATATACTCTAACACATCCAGATCAATAGGTAAATCCGATATTGCCGAGAAAGCTAAATGCCTTAAAATATCCGTGTTAAAGGTTATTTTCACAGTCACTAATTAAGGGAGTATATATTACAGAATGTTGTCACTTGGTTATTTCTATTTTGAATATATAGAACTTTGTGAAGATTCCACCTTTTCTTGCATGTGATCTACCATTGAACAATTGAAGATGAATGTTTTTTGTCTATATCATAACAGTGGCTATGGCAGTATGTAATGGTTAGAACTCTGCACAGCAAACTTCCACGTCAAAATTCAAATCCGTGTCTTACCTGCATATGTGATGTTTTCCTACAGAGTTACCTCTTGGGCCTATAATAATAATGACAATGATGCTTTATTTATACAATTATAGAGCACAACATTCAGTTGTGTTGTTCTAGGGTGCTTTTACAATATTACTATTCCAGGCCTGCTTCAATCCAGCAATGCCTCAACTCCCGAGGCAGCATACAATGCACGCTATCACTATAGCTGCATGGCATTACTGAGACACATAGCCATCCTATCCTATAGGTTCTCACTTCTGGCTCTCAGTGAACCAGTAGCCACATGGGTCTCAAACCCACAACCCTTTGGTTTTGGAACCTACACTCTAAAAAGTCTAAATAACTGCACCATCGTAGCTGTGACTAGTGTAAAGTGTATGACTTATTCACTCATTAACTGATGCATCATGGAACTTAGCAGAATCTTTTATGATGAAGCGCTCATGGAAAGAGGAAACTCCAAAAATCACGGAATGAGAAAAATTGTGAACGTAAATGATAAAAGGTCACCTGTATTCATGGAGTGTTATGAATGAGCAAATCAGTATAGTATCACTGTATAATTATCAAAATATAAACACTGACTAGCAAGAGAAAACCATATATATTGGTCTTTTCTTAGTAAATAATATGCAGAAAATGAGAATTCTTGTAATTATTACTCTCTCTGTCTCTCTCTCTCTCTCTCTCTCTCTCTCTCTCTCTCTATATATATATATATATATATATATATATATACAGACAGACATATCAAACTATATATGCAAATTTTATGAGGATCTTCTATATTATTATTAAAGCACTTATTATTCTTGTATCAGAGGATGATTGCAACAATGAAACTTTGCCACAGTTGGGGAACTTGTCACAAATGAGGCCTGACTATAGGCAGGCATTTACCCTTAGAGCAGACATAAATATTTAGTTTAGTTTGAACATCATTGGGATTAAATTTGAAACAGAACAACTTTTGTCCTTTTGTATATTTTTTCATTTGTTACAGACTTTTGACCAGATAAAGAAGTTCAAGAAACATTTATCAAATCCTGATATCAGGTATGTATTATCTGATGTTTCGTATCCTGTACAGTTTTGAATAGATATCCAGTATACACACTCCACACAAATAATTTACCAGGCCAGTTGAGGATAATTTAAACTCACTGTATACCATTGAGTTCAGCTGAATTCGTGTACAAGATGATTGGTATTTGTTGACTGAATATTCCTAAGGATTTTGACAAACCCTTGTACAGGCTGAATTGAATAGAGTATGTCAGAGTCTGGGATAATCTTTGTCATTTGATCAGGTTTGGCTACATGTCACGAATGCTGATTTAATGTAACGTGGCTGGTTTATAAAATCATAATTGGGAAATATCTCACTTTGGTATCCTTCCACTGATGTATATTTTGAATTACACTTTAGAGTTGGGATAAATGTCCAGTATTTATGCTTGTTACTGTCTAACCTATCCAGTATGTAAAAACAATGTTAAGTGAATTGAATACCTGAGCAAATATTTCAAACAGTACATGAACACCACAGTAATGGTATCAGCAGCATATGTGACATGTGACTAGCAAAATAACTTGTCATTGGTTTTGCTTATATTAAAGGTAATGTACAGCATAGTTTGATGTACATCAGTAGTAAGTATCTGGTATACACATATTTAGTTGCCAGTAATTCATCAGATAAATAAGTTAATGTCCACTTAAATACAGTAACAACAAAACTGGAAAGTAAAAATGATAAGCAGTTGCCACTGGGCATATATTGTGTATGACATAATAATAATAATATACAAAATTTATATAACACCCTATATAACCTGTAAGAAGGTTACTCTAAGGCGCTTGACAAATAATTCTATGGATGTAACAGATTTACATCTTTAAAAATACATAATTCTTTCCAGCCAAACACGTAATATATTCAGCTAGGAAAAGTTGAAACAAAAGGATCATTTTTTATCTATTTTTTGAAGGTATCAAGGGTCTTGCACTTTCTGATGGTTACTGGAAGATTATTCCATAATGTTGCAGCAGCCTTTCCGAAACATCTAGTACTGTATATCACTCCACGTGTTGTTGTATGGCTAAGAATGCTCCAGACTCAGACCGCAGAGACCTTGTCGGCTCCTACGGAACGACAATATCCTCTAAGTACTGAGGGCAGTCTCTTTAAGTGCCTTAAAAGTGTACATCAAAATCTTGTACTGCGACCTATATATAACCGGAAGCCAATGCAGGGAGTTCAAGACTGGTGTTATATGTTCGCTTCTATGAGTTCAAGTGACTAACCTGGCAGAAGAATTCTGTACTTTCTGTAGCCGTGTCATCAGTGTGTTTGGAAGACCATACAGGATAGCATTGTCGTAATCTAGCCGAGATGTTATCAGGGCATGTGCCAGTGTTTTGCAAGCATCCAATGTGATGTACTGCCTGGTATGACCAATATTACGAATTTGGTAATAACAGGCTTTGGATATTGCATTTACTTGCCTCTCCGTGGTCAGGGATGTATCAAAATATAGTCCTAAGTTCTTCACTGACAATGCTACAGAAACAGTATTCTTACCTACCTGAAGCCGTAATTCCTCATTTATCCTAACCTGATGTTTTGGGTTAAAGGTAATCAGTCTTTTTCTCATTTAACTTACTGGTAAGCATATTTGCACTCATCCAATTTCTGATATGAGCCAAACAAGCTTCCAATTTCTTTGCAACGTCGGACCTAGTTGTTTTGGGCATTATCGCCATATAAACCTGGGTATCATCTGCATAACAATAGTAGAGCAACTTTTGTCGGCTACATATGGCACCAATTGGTTTTTAATACAATCAGTACTTTCGTGGTTCAAGTACCGATCCTTGTGGCGCCCCAAAATTCAGGCACTTACCTTCTGATGTCGTCATTCCTATGGCAACACACTGACATCTGTCACTCAGATAAGATTTGACATCAAACTTTAACTTATACCATGTGATGTACGGTAATTAGAAAATGTACTGTTGAGAACATCGAAATGTACATACTGCACTTAAGAAAATCTGCCATTTTAAAGATGAGTGGCTTTATCATTATAAATATTATCATGGCCTCATTGATATTAATTAGTTTAATTTAAAGGTCGACATGTATATTTATAATAACTGAAGTCACTAGTACAAAAGATTACCATAATAAGTAATAAAAAGATAAATTTTAAGCCAGAACTTTAATTCACAGCCATTCTATTCTTGTTACGGTCGGCTTGTAATTGAATTGTAAATGACGCAAAACATAATTTGGGAACTTGCACCGGCATCATGTATTATGCTCCTAGGTCGTGTTTATATGTGTGATGTCAATATTTTAATGCTACTACTTTTATTACAGTGATCTGTTAGTAATTGGTGGAGCAAGTGCCAAAGTTCAAGTAGATGCCTTAATGTCTGGGGTCAGTATGGTTCTTAGTAAGATGATCATGTTGTGATAATTGTTGTTAAAAGTAGTTCATCCAGTTTATCTTGATCTTTTTGAAAAACAATATTGTTTTATTTATGGTTTTTCAGCCATGTAGCCAGTCAGTCAAAACCCTCCCCCTCTAATTTGCATAGAGACACAGTTAGTTTAGATGTGCAGAGCTTAGTTTTCATTAGTTAACCCAACCGAGGTTTTTTACTTGGAATAAGCTGGATTTGTTTGGTGTCTGAAGACTTTGCCGTAGACTTTATTTAACTGCAGATTGGGCAAAGTTATCATAAGTGTGACCTTTCACCCTGTATTACATTATTTCTAGAAACTGTATTACCATACAAACATATATTGTATGCATCATACAAACATATCATACTTCAAATTGTACAAGTAATTTAGTTTTACATTCAGAAAGTGAATAGGATGCATTTCAAATGTAATTATTTATCCTGTTGTTAATCATGAGTATCGATTGATTTCCAAGGCTGTGTCTGTGTGACAATAATAATAAAAAATTATATGCTAGGTATTGAAGTATAAATTTTAACAAATGTGTTTCATTTATTTTTAACCAACACGTCTTTCACACACTATTTCTGATGCAGGTAGCACATTAATAATTAATTTAATCTGTCAATAATACCCAAACAGATAGATATAGTAGTTGGAACTCCTGGACGCTTAGAAGACCTTATCTCAACTGGTAACCTAGATCTGTCATCTTGTCGCTTCTTCGTACTTGATGAATGTGTAAGTGTTCTGAAATTAGTAATTTGAAGCAGTTTGAATTTTTAATAGATTTTCGTTTTTAGTGGTCACATTGCACCCGATATAAAAGTTTGGATCATAATTAAAGCTGGCAAATATTATAGTATTTGTGAATGTGAAAGCAATGTAGCATATATATGTATATGTGTGTGTATGATAATATATATATATATAAATTGTATAACTGTTAGGATGGGCTTCTATCAGCTGGGTATGGAGACTTGATCAACAGGATTCATAAACAGATCCCTAAGGTAACGCCGGATGGAAAACGTCTCCAGATGATTGTCTGCTCAGCAACATTACATTCATTTGATGTGAAGAAGATGGCTGTACGTAGTAAACAATATAAATACTAGAAAACCTTTTCTTATATTAATCAGCTATAAGTGAAATGTGTCAGTAATGCTGTGAATTTGTTGTATTGTCATTGGTTTGCCTCCTGATAATCAGCTAACCTTTGTTTACTGTGACCAGGAGAAACTGATGCATTTTCCAACCTGGATTGACCTCAAAGGCCAGGACAGTGTACCGGACACTGTACATCATGTGGTGAGTCGTACATACATCTATTTGATTAACTTAACTACGATGTACCTGATTGATTGACCTTCTCAGCTGTGACGTTTATAGTAATTCTTATCCAGTTGTATTGGTTACCTTAACCATAAATACTCGCGGTTAAGTTGAATTTGTTTTTTTGGGGAAAAGGGAGTTCTCGGAAGGTCTTCGACTATATGCGCATTCTATTTCCTGCCAACAGAAGAAACAATCTTTTGGGCCATCCTTGACACACAACACTATAGGATTCAACCCAATAAGAGCCAGAGTCAGAACAAAATCAGCACATTGCTACCTACTAATCCATTTTTATTCAGTAAACGATGATTGATTTTCACCAAACTGTTATTAGGATTCCTAAACATATGCTTGTATTTATGTGACAATACTTTATAGTCATGCGCTGTTACCTACCACTACCTCCGGATGATTAGCGATACATTAAAAATCACTGCTCACGTTGCAAACCTTGTTTACCAGTTGTCGTGAAACAATTAATTAATAATACTTGCCGATTGAAGTTACAATCAGGCGTGTTTGGTTTGACAAGTTTGTTAATTATAACATCGAAGCAAATAGAACTGGTTTAGAAAACTACACAGGCTGTCATACCCAGAGGGTGTACGTCACTCCTGGAGTCGGTAAGCCTGAACAAGTTATTTAAGCGGAAAACGCACTAATTATAGAATGATGGGATGGCAGAGGGCGATAAACCATTAACACCTCCTGGTAATATAAAGAGACCATTGATTCCTGTGGTCAGTGGGTGGGTTAAAACCGTATGAGAGCATATTCCCCTAGAAATGGTCCCCGAGTCTTACTTAAAGTGTCTTGTTTCTAAAAAGATAGATTGAACAAAAGTTGATGCCTTGCATGAAGATTTTCTTGGTGAAGGTGTTGCTGAAACTGGTAATGTGGCGAGAATTTTTCCGATTCTGAAGGATTTTAATCATATTATTAGACAGAAAATTCGTTAAAAACTGCCAAGGCAATATTCAGAAGTTGACCTTGACTTATGTGGTGAACCGCTGCCTGAGGAAAGAATTACAAGGTCACAAATTTACCTCAACTTATCTCCCGGTTGACTAATACGACAGTATATACAGTATCATTAAAGCTGAAGACAAATTCTTTATATACGACCCAATACAATTAAGAGAGCAAACTATCCTTTTTTACTGTTTAGCCAATTTGTGTATTTCTCAACTAGATATTGCATTATTATAGGTTTTGTGTGACTCCAGATGTCACAATATTAACATAATCATTTAATCACCAATAATCATAGTGTTTGGTGAAAAAAGAAAAGAACAATATTTTCTAAACACATTTTGCTTTATTTAACCAATTACAAACCAATGCCAATCACAGGTCTATAACTAATATGCCTCCAATTAGCATTCACACATTCATCACCATAATATGGGATGTTTCTGATCAGTTGATCAGTGTCATTTTGAGGGATGTTTGCCCACCTCTTAACGAGGTGTTGTTTTGAGATAACAGTCAGTAGAGGCTAGTCAGATCCTGTGTTTACTTTCACAACCCTGCTGTGTACTACTAAACCACTGAAATATGGTAAGTTTACAAAAGATCTCAATTGGTTATTAGTAGTCAGAGTTTTAGGAGAGGACAGGAAAGGTTTTGCTTCAGATTGGAATTCCTGGTGAGATGATAAATTAATTAATTCCTAATTAGCAATATATATAGATTACAGGTATGCTATGTGGTGATGTCACAGTGTTGTGGGCAGATCCCATGGTATCCAGACAATTTAATTGGTTAAACGCTCACTTAGGGTGCCACAGTTGATGTGTTTATCAGATATATATATATATATATATATATATATATATATGTAATGAACCAAGGTTCTTGATCATTTTAGTTCCAGTATATTAATAACACCACATGTAAGTGTTAACGTTGTAAAAATGGTAAATTAATTTGTGGATTTAATTTTTTGTAGGAAACTTCAATTCCAATTCAAAATTTCTCAATTCCATTTTTTTGTTTAATAATCAATTGCAGAATTGGAATTGACCATCAATTCTAATTCCATAATTGAATTGACCCCATGTCTGGTTGTGCCACATATGATTGACCCCTCAATTCTGACACATCTTGGTGTCTAATGTTCTTATTTGTCATGCACATGGGTGTTTGCTAATCCGTAAGCATATCTAATAGAAGACTATTTCTGGGAGGATATATAGATATTTTAAAGATAATTGTGTTGTACACAATTGGAGGCAAGTTATATACAAATAACCTGACAATAAATCTACCCATCCACCATTTGAGCTCCTCTGTAATGATAATAGGTGTCTGTTATCCTAACTGCTAGTATTTGGTTTTATCAAGGTTTTCAACTTGTTTTATTTATATCGCTGTATTTGAATTTCTCTTAATTGTCATAGGTACATATTGTTGATCCAAGAAATGACACTGTTTGGAAGCAGTTACGGAATCACATCAGAACAGACAAAGTTCATGATAAGGATCCGCTTAATCATAATGTGGAGACACCTGGTGAGTACAGAATTAATCCTGTATTTGGTGACTGACTGAGGTTTTCGCTCTTTGCTCCAGTTCTTACTGGCTTTCAGAATAGTATTTTATTTGGAGCGGTATCATTGACTGGAAGAAATTACATCTCAGAGGGGATCTTCTTCAAAGCCTATTATCATAACGTCATGTTTATTGTGTTTGTTTTTAGTTCAGCTTCTTTCTGGGTTTTGTTTTCTTTATGTTTTGAAATAATAAGATTTAAGTGAGATATGTTACTGGTTGCATAGAAACCGAGAATTCATATGTGCCAAAGTTTATACAGTTATGTGTGGTTTACCTCTCTTTACAATATATACCTGTTGTTTATTATCATAACATGCCACAGTGTGTATTGTTTTTCTTCTTTTTTTTGCTAATTTGCCATCTCAGGAGGATATGCATGTACTAAGAATTCTATCCAACTTTTCAAGTGTTGGAAATTGATTTTCTATAAGCTTTTATTACATATATTTTGCTTCTGAGGGTATGAACTTATTAAATATTAAGCCAGTCAAAATCTCACTGGGTAATCATAATGATGATGATGATGATAATTATATAGATTTAATAAAGCATGCCTGCTGGTAGATGTTGAAATCTACTTGTCTAGGGACAACTGAATTGATGGAGTATTTATGGCACTGATATCTATGTGCACACGCATGCACGTGCACATGCACACCCACCCACACACACACATATATATATATTTTTTAAATATATTGTATGTACATGGACACACCTAAGCACACACACACACAGTATTATATATATATATATATATATATATATGTTTGTGTGTGTGTGTGTGCATGCAATATATTAAGTGTTACTGTTAATCTGTTTACATCACTATCATCCTAGATTGTAGGGAATCTTATACCAGTTGGAAAGTTATCAAGGTTCTTTAATACATACAATTAATTATCTGTGAAGGTTATTGTGGGTAATTAAATCTGTCTTATTCCTAGCTCGGTTTCACACAGTTGATCCTGAGAACAAAATAGTCTAATAAATATAATGTAACGTGTCTGGCAATAAACTCACCAATGATAAGTTCACGGCGGTTTTATTCGTCATAATGTACTCTTAAGCATTTACAACTAAAACAAGACACTCATTTACTACATGATGACATCTGTGTCTGTTTTATTGTTTGCAATGTTAGATTTTTATCGCTAGGTGATCATTATTATAACAAAGCCAGTGTTTAATTTGCTACTGTTTACTTCTAATTTCATTTTCTAGAGAGATAATGTTTAAAAGGCACTGTTTCACTTTCCTTCTCGCATTCTTCCTCATATTACTGCAGAAGGCATTTTTAAGAATCGGGTTAAGATACCTTTATTTTGGGGATGTATTTCCGGTTAATTTCCCCTGTATTATATGTCCCGGGGGCTACTCGTGCCACAGGTTATTTGCTCAGTCAGCCACATCACTGCACGAGATGTTGCTCGTATGTTTTAAAAATGTACCTTTTTCATTATTTATATATTCAAAAAATCATCATATTAATGGTGGCATATTATTGGTATTTTTCCGTGTTGGCAAGTCTCTTTAAAGGGACAGTCCATCCTCAGAAAATATTTTTTTTAAATATGTAATGCTTAGAACAGTTTCAAGAAATTCCACAATAATAATCACGAAATATACCTGATAATTTAGATATCCAATAATCCAAATTACTGGTGGGACAAAACTCAAATACTCCGAAGTCACATCCAGACTGACGTGGATTATAGTTTCTTTTGAGCATTAATATTTCAGCCATTTTGAGTCATCTTCCTCTTGTCAACTTCTTTCTGGCTCAAACTGATATGGTTGTATGTCATTCATGACGTAATTTTAACAAGATAATTCTGTTTGGTTCTGGAATAATTCTTTGCTCACACTTGTTTACATACTTTTGGGGGGGCTCCGGTCAAACTGCTGCGTTCAAGTGACATCAGCATTCAGGAGCTTCCGTTCTCTGTCTAGCTTCAAAATGGCGGCGCCCACAGACCATTAAAAGTCGATTAATCAGCACTTTGAACTGGATTATTTAATATGTGGGTGATCGTTTACACAATTTCACATTATTTATGATATTTGTGAGTATAGTTATATTAGTCCTGAAAATTTGAAACGAAGGTGGACTATTCCTTTAACTACGCTGGGGAAATGAAATTCATGACCTGATGAACTGTTCTTGAACGTTCATCAACTATTCATGAACTACTCATGAATTGTTTACATGACTGGTTCACGAACCATAGTTCAAGAACAGTTCACCATACAATTCATGAATGGTTGAAGAATATTTCATGAATCTGGAAAGGTTCACGAACCATTCATGGTGTTCATGAACCTAGTTCAAGAATTGCTGAAGGACATTCGAAGAACTTCATACACCATTCATAGACATTAGAGTTCAAGAATTGGTGAAGGATATTTAAAGTCAGATTATTTTACTGAGAAGAAAACATATGAAACAAGTAGTGTTTGGCAAATATATTATTTACTTTCTAGGACGAAATGCCAAAAATAAACTGATGGACAGTAAAATTATTTATTTACCATAGATCTCTCTCTATCTCTAAATCTGAGGTACATCATTGGTATGTTTTTTACAGTGTGATGAGTAGATGGTAAATAGTTGGAAAGAGAAACAAGTTTTAGAGAGAGGGAGGGAGGGTGTGTTTGTGTGTGTGTACCGTTACCATTATATCGGAATGTTTAAATAAATGGTTTCTCTTTATATCTGTCAGTTTTGGGTAATGACAAACACATCAGACAGAACCAACCAAGGTGTAGAAGTCAATTACACTAATGTAGGACTGCTAAGTGGCTGGAGTATATTAATAGCGTGGATGGTCGTGGATTTCTTGCACTGGGGTTCAAATCAAAGCACAGCTTTCAGATGGCAGGTGGGGGTGATTTTATGCCACAATGGTTAGAGCAGTTTGCTGAAAACCTTCAGGTTGAGGGCTTGTATAAGACCCATGCTTGTGTTTGTTGAATTGTTCTCTGATGGGTCACCCCCTGAACCAGGTCCCAGGTGTGACCAATGCTAAATGAACCAGTCACTCACTGAGAAGTCACTCGTAGTTGTACCAATTAGTGGACCGTTTGATCAAATGTGACCATAATATAACGGCATTCCACATTCCAGTCAGTCGGATTTCTAATCTTCGTACACAACCTAATCAATCTTTCCATTAAGTAGATTGGACGGCAGTCCATGGTCAGTGAAATCAACAGTTAGAACTAATACATCGGTGCAACAGGCAGAGCGATGAACAGAATAAAAAGATGTTTTGTTCGTGTCAAGTCGAAATTCCGGGAAATGCTGTGGTAAGTGATATCCAATGTGTGCCAGGGCTTTATTTGGTACGTGGAGAAGGATTGTAGTCGATGAGAGTCGGAATACGATATTCACGTGTTTGGTGGTGCTTATCCATGCCATCCACATTTGATAACACGATCCTGAGATCGGTGGCCTATTTAACACGTAGGTAATCGCTTAAAAATGACACAGATTGAAGCATCCGCATTAAGAAGATTTTTGCTTGTGATCCACACACAACCGCCTTCCTACCGACCCTCTGTGGACTGATGCATACGAGTAGAGTGTTTGATGAATATTTCATGAGCAGTTGTTAACTTTGGCCTCGCCGTTATTTCGCCGATCAGTTAAAACGCGTGTCCGTCGTTCGTCGCTCTAAGGTTTCCATGGAAACCCCATTCTCCACAAAAAGAGCCATCCACAAATCATTCGATGAGTTGATTGTGTTCGTAACTGTCACACGGTTGTCTTCATCCCCACAGATGCCTCAACGCCGATGTGCAGTAAATCATGGTAAATATTTGCTCTCACTCTGGTCTGATAGCTTGGATGCGTTGCCACAGGACAGGAGAGGTGCTTTTTGCCGGTGTCATTACCTATGTCGAGTCTCTGGTGGAATGGGCTTTTACCCCGAGGGAGGGGACATCATCATGGGGTGGAAAATATTCTCCTCCAATTAGTAGATTATTGAAGTAATTTGGAGGGAAAAAAGGAATAACATTGTTCAGCCTAATATTTAAAGCGTGTCATTCAATGACGTTAATAATGTATTTCACCTTTGAACTCCTGGAGCCATCAGTAATTCATTATGGCCGATAAAGATTTTTCTGGCTACTGACGTCCTGGCTAGTAGAATGTTATCATTTATAGTCTTGTTGCCCTGTATCAAGCTAATTATCAACCCAATGTTAGGTTGATGTTCCCTCTCTCCAGGTAACACAAGCACATTTAATTGGTGTTTCGGGTTACAGAACGATATATCTCCATTCAATTTATTGCTTTACACTTTTGTATTGGTAGTAGAGAATAAAGGTATCGATTGGTGAAAAGTAATGTTGAACAACGTATGGTTAAAATAAAAGCAATTCTGGCTCGGATTTGGTGCTTTAGAGGTTATATTTATGAGTTACATCTGTATTTGTGAATATGTGTAAAGAATTGATATTTAAACAAACATCACATGTTAGAGGATGACGTAGAGCCATGTTATTGTTGTACCATTGAGTCAGGTAGAATCATATTTTTTTAATTTAAACTACTGCTGTCCGACATCAACCCCCCCCCCGTTGATAGATAAAAACGACAACTATCTTCCATTAGGGGCTTCAGCCCTTTATCCTTATTGATCAATGATATCATATTTTATTTCGGGAACTAATGGAACAAACACCACCGTGTGTGTGTGTTATTGAGAGAGCAAAACTATCTGAAAGCCATTAATGAATAGACGTTAACACAGACTGTCTGACGGCAACACAGATTGTTAATTTTGGTGTTTTGTTTCACACACACACACACACACACACACACACACACACACACACACACACACACACACACACACACATAGTAGCTGTAATAATTAACAGATTATTACTGGAGTAGTTCTCTCATTACTCTTCAATTAAGATAATAAGGAGAAAGGTAACTGCTAACAAGAAGGCTTTTAAAAGATATGATGCCTTTTATCAATAGTTAATCAACGATTAGTTGTAAAACATCTTTATGAAAGAATAATTCCTGTCTAATATCACAGAGTTAATATCTGATGATGCTCTGTTTGCTTTCTGTATCAGGAAAACATATTCTACGTCATGAAAAAACCTTAGAGCTTCTCAAATGCTGTGTAATATCATACTATTTAAAACCAGATTTCCAGTAAATTTAATTCATTACAAAGGATTTGATAGGGTGATTAAATGTATGGGTACATATTACTGGTACACACACGCGCGCGAGCGCGCACACACACACAGGCGCGCACACACATACACGTGGTCTGTTCAGAATGTACCGAATCACATTGTCTAGTATTCTTCAATAAATGAGTTTCCTTTATTCAAATTCAGGTTCATTCTTCCCATAATGGAGTTATTTCATGGCACCAGGTATTGACTGAAAGTTAAAACTATTATTTCTAATGAAAATTCGGAAATCTGTTTGTTCTGATTAAGACAATGACGCATTATGGTTGGGATTTTATACCGATAACATTTTCGAATATGAATGCATCTCCCCCCTCCGAAAAAAAAATCACAGCTTTCAGACTGCCAGTTTATGGAAGCACACTGATTGAACAATCATGTTGCAGTAATCACTGTGTATATTGTGGAATTTTTATGTCCAAGTGTGAAGGAGGCAATATTTGGGTTTTTAACAGAACAATGGCACATCACAGTAATTTTTTTATTTCAGCTTAATTTCTCTTTGTGATTAAGCAAAATTTTCTTGTCGATGTTGGATATTTCATTCAGTAAATACGATCTCAAGAGAAGGGATTATTTATCAGACTGTGTAAGATTTTCCAAATGGATCATCAGGAAGTGGCATCCCAGATGATGGCAGCCAAGTCATTTTTTTTCTGTCAACTTTGGCTCCTGAAAGTGGTGGAGATATCTCATGTATGTGTTTATTCTGGCTGAAGGAAGACTTAGAATGTTCATAAATATTCGCACAGATGCGACATGTCAATATCACTCTGACGTCCTTTATCATTTCCGAAGCAAAAGCTGCATATTGAAGAATGTCTTTAATGTTTGTGTTATTGTTGTTACTTCAGTTATAATCTTTGTCCGTTGATTCGTAGTATTGCATTATTGTATTATTCTGATTAAAAAGTCGCACTTCACAGTGATCTGTTGACTTCCTGATCAAGTGAAAGACGATGATACTTTACTGATGTAATAATTTTAACATTACAGTTGTGTAATAATGATGTATGCCATTAATTTGACACATTAGAGAAGTGTAATCTACAGTCATCGTAATAGACTGATTTAACCAGTCCACATTACAGCCAAACAGATGACCTTTTGCTGTGTGCCAATTAACTGCTATACTATATGATGAGGCAGCTCATCTTTGTCAAGCGATGACAGGGCAATCATCTACAGGCAGACGTATCAGCTGGCTTGCCTGCCTGTGTGTCTACTCGTTTATTGATCTTCCTTCCTGTCTGTCTGTCTGCCACGACTGTACCCCGGTCCCCCATCTTCCTACTAATTCGGTCAGTATTTAACAGGTGTTCACCACACACGATGATTTCTAATGCCAATAAATGGATAAGAGCAGGACCGGTCCGTGCTAAGAAATGCACGTGTGAACACATGAGTGTGAGCGCACGCAGCTCCACGCATGCAGAGAGAGAGAGAGAGAGGGGGGGGGGGGCGGGTTGAGAGACATCGGAGATGTTACCTGGCTATTAAATCATATATTTACGGGCTAATTTTAATAACAAGTGTTGGCATCCTCTCAGCCGTCACCTCAGTGGAGTCCAAACATCTCATCATATAACCCGTTAAGATTCAGCATCAGATTAGTTAACTCGTGCCATCTACCGTGTTCTCTGTGAAAATATTAATAAGAATTCCTCACAACGAGACACGCCTTCAACGTGTGGCTAAAACCGGTCACGTGATTTGCCTCATTCCTCCCTCATGTCGTAATCATCATTAGTTTTTGTTGTTGTTCTGTTTTAGATTAATTATACAGTGCTCTCTATTCGGAAGGTGTTATGGGGATTGGATGTTTTGAGGAGATGCATTGGGACGTTAGCGAGATATGTGGCACGGATATGGACGGCTTCGTTGGTTGGCGACAAATGTAAGAACATGTGAATTAAGATTTTTTCACACGGTGAAATTCCGGTAGTGTTGAAAACAACTTGCGGAATTATGTTGGTGGAGAGAGTGAGTGTGTGTGCAAGCGCGCTCACTAGCATGCTCGAAAACACATACACATGGTCATGCCCAATTCCGAATGCTGTACCTGTTTCTTTCCACCATCAGCTTAGGTGATTATCTCCTAAGTAATGCATCTATTTTATATTACCTCATTACTAGACAGGCCATTACTGATGGTAATGTACGAAGATTAACATTACTTTAAAATGTGATACATTACACCTTGTCCTAACAACTTACCTTACCTTATCTTACCTAACTATGAATAACTATGACCATCCAGATCTAGCCTCTTATTAACATCTTGTATTACTCTGTGTGTGTGTGTGTATTTGTGTGTGTGTGTGTCGAAGCCTAACCAGTCACCAGATTATACGACAATAATTCCCTAAGCCGCCATCTTGGTAAGTTGACCATTTTCCTATTATGGCTATAAAACTGAAAAGATTTTCTCCGAGAAAGGAAACACTGATGAGTTGATATTCTTCCTTGGAGACCACTCTCTTGTTAGTCTTAGCCGTGTCTTATTGTGAAGGCTGGTCTCAGTAGGCCGATTCCACTGTGTGTATAGGATATTGTAGATCAGAATTAACACAATAGCCGATAGGATTAATAACTCTCCTACCCCGGATAGTGCTGTGATCTATAGATTATAATCTGCTCTCTTCTTATCTTGATCACCGCTGCGAAGACGGTGTTTATGGCAGACAGTGGTCTCTGTATGGTGTAACCTCTGTGTAGCTAGTCACAATAAGGATTTATATTGTAATTCAGAGGTTTTGCTGGAGTATATTTGGCGGGGATTATTTTGGCTAACTCTGATCTGCGTATTTCTAGATGGTCTTATGGAGATGTAGATCATAACCGAACTGATATATCCGGTCGATGATAACATGTAAATTGTTCTGTATTTGTTAAATAAGATACGTTTTTTATGAATGACTTTTTATGATGGCACCATTTTCATGAACACATTTTATGAACACAAGTTTATTTTATAGAAAATAACTCCTTACAGTGTTTCTCTCAAAGTTCCTTTGTGACACCAGATATTTTATGATGATGGTTTCTCACGTTAAATATTGATGTGTTAAGTGGTGCATTGTTAATATTTTTAATTATCCAATTATTGGTGGTTTATTCATGGGGATTGTAATTTATTGGATGTATAATTATTATATAAGCTGCCACTGTGATATTCCTTCTACCAATAACAATATCTTATATCCCCATTCACATTTCTGTCCTATCTTGGTACCCATTATTGCACCTAATATCTGCCCATCCCTTTCTCTATCATGTCTATCCATCCATCTCTCTATCTCCTTTATTCGTTAATTTTCGACTTTCTTTCTATCCATCCATCTATCTTATCTGTGCAATCTTTCCCCTTGACATATGTCTATGATCCAGGCGTTATTCTAACTCTTCGTCCCTATCCTTATTTTCACACATCTGTTGTGAGGTTATATTTCGGAAGCCATTAACTATAAGCGTATTTTCTCATTTATCGTACTTTGCCCAGAGTTTGGCATCAGACATTCACAGTTCTGACCATTAAATTGCCACCTGCGGTACTTCAGCCAGTATTTATCAATAGAAAGAACATCGCCATACGACATCTATGGGAATTGTTCACCAGATTTCTGCTGACATCTGATCCGGATCGTGTAGGGAGTCAGTATATTATTGTATTATGTTAACAGATTGATCAGGCGTCGGCTGTTGGCCAATTCGGACGACCAACCATTACTATAAGGCCGTCTGTTCTAATTTGACGTGAAGGGCACTCCCATGGTCTACTACGGTATCAGGTCTCCAGGTTGTAGACTCAAATCTCGGTTTTGTTGATGTGTTTGTAGGATTCTTCATCCATCAATAAAAGTTTCACTGTAATCACCCCATTAGGGAGGATGTACCTAGTCCCCGTATGTTGCAAATGAGACAAACATAATGCGGCCAAACAAAAATGCCCACTCACTTCCTCACTCACCTCCTCACTCGCTCACTAATTTGGTGTTAAAGTACCTGGTGGGAGAAGCATTAACCGGCATGTTTTAACTGTAATTCATCAAACAAGTAGCACCGGATTGTATATAATAATGACTCTTTTGGGAAGATTGTTGTCAGGTCAATAATTATGTGGTCGTCTGTCTGCTAGTTTTCAGATGGCTTGGTTTGGTTTTTTCTTGCACTCCGACATCGTTAAGTCTGGAATAACGTTTGGAAAAAAAAATCGGGGCAGAAAATGTCAAGTTAGGTACGGTGCTTCGGTCAAACATTGGAACTAAAAGAGACATTGCGTTATTTCCTCAACAAACTGACCACTGCCACAAACTGACCTTCAACAAATATTTACTGTCGATGGACGCCGAGCTGATGCGATGTTAGGTAAACGGGAAGGCCGCGTTGATCCACCGAGGTACATATCTTACAGTACAGTGTTTAGGTATTATCTTGGAAAAAGTAGTCTGATAATATTGGTTTGTGGATTGCTCCACATTGCCTTTTTTTTGAAGGATTATTCTATTCAAACGCTTCTCTCTCTCTCTCTCTCTCTCTCTCTCTCTCTTATATATATATATATATATATATATATATATATATATATATATATATATATATATATATATTTGATTCATCACTCTTATCCTGTTGGTTACTGTATTTTTTTAAATACAGAAGCGGTTATTTGAACATCATATATAATTGATTATTGTATACTGTACCTCCAATCAGTTGTTTAAACAGTCAGCCATTAGGCAGCAACATTGTTATCATGAGGAGCTGCTGTGCCTTTTTCAGTCCCAGATGGTCTCCTCCAACACATCGATTGATATCAGTTCGTAATTGGTTACTTCTGAGTGATGGATGCCAAGCTGATGTGGTTTATGGCAGCCAGACTGCCGAGGTTTTATAGAGATAAGTGATAGCCAGTAGTTGGCTCAGGTCTAAACAAGAGCTTAGCTATCAGGTATAGGAAAATACTGATAATCACCGACAGACACGTCTGTCTTCTTCATTGTTTTGTGTGTGACGTCTGTAGTGTTTTTTGTTGTTGTTGGTGTGTGTGTGTGTGTGTGTGTGTGTGTGTGTGTGTGTGTGTACACTGGGTGGAAAAAGTTATATTATGTACACCAGCAGCTCTCTCAGGTGAGTTGAAGATCGAACTAAATTGCGCTGATTCCTAGACTTTAGAACTGTTTCTAGAGCAGTTAATCGTTTGACTTCAGTCTACAAACACATCAACCAATATATTATATCATCTGATGAATTAAGGATTATAGGTAGTGGTCTCAAATCCTTCCAGTGGGGTGAAAATTTATAAAAATCCAGATTATAGTTTTAACGGATTAAACATCACTAACAGCAACAATGTTCTTTATTTTCTGTGTCCTTCACCTTCATAAGTACATCAGTCATTATATAAGCATTAATAACATATTATTTAAGAGCCTGTTTGGCCTCATGGGTAGAGAGTGGGTCTTAATTTACCCATGGTTATGATCATGCCGTGGCACTTAGTATTAGGAGGAATTTATCTCCAGCCAGACAACCTGGCTAGGTTTTCTCCACTGAAATTGCCATATATTGTAAATTCTAAATTTATTTAGAATTTAAGTTCCTTTGGTGAAGGCTTACAGTCCATATGAGTTTCCCTCGTTTAAGCTTGCCAGCCACAATTTTATATTAAAATAACTGCCATTTCGGCCATTATTATTATTTTTATCCACACATTTTTGTTACTGTAGTTACAAAACTTAATTTTTCAGTC
Source organism: Paralvinella palmiformis (assembly GCA_025642065.1). NCBI lineage: Eukaryota > Metazoa > Annelida > Polychaeta > Terebellida > Alvinellidae > Paralvinella > Paralvinella palmiformis. The sequence goes on along the minus strand of JAODUP010000088.1, from coordinate 111,212 downwards.
TGTATCTTATATATGGTAAGCAGTGTTTTGTAGATGTTACTAGATTTAAACTACAGTAACTAACAGAACCGGTACTGTGTGAAAATGTTTGTAGCAGAAAAATTTTCATTTTGATTTACAAGATGATTGAAGTCTTACGGCCACTTTGGTGGAGATGATACGCCAAATGGGCCGAGAGACCTCCAAAGGCCCATTTAGCAAAGTCAAATATGAAAAACCTTTCAGATATGGCCACACCGAGATTTGAACTTGGGTGGTAGTGATCTGTGATCCAACACGCTACCCAGTTAGACCAGACGGACTGGCGCCATTTGATTTCCAACTTGAAGTGACTTATTTTTTATTTGGCTTATAAATTTCACTACATTTTGACATCTCTATTCTATCTATGATGTGATACAATCATGTGTCATATTGCATAAATGGCATTTTATTGTATGAAATTAAGTTGAACAAAAATGCACATGCTTCAGATACGGTGAACAGCAAACAAATGACATGGTTTAAAGGATGATTTATTTATTGTTCTTTTTACTTGAGTCTTCATTCTTACTTCCTTTTGTTCTGAAGATTTCTTTATTGACTCAGACCATTATTTGCAAACAAGGCGTTAGTTTTGTCACTTAACCGTTTCTATATTTTGTCATCTGATTCCTAGCGTGCTTTAGTACTGGCTGATTCCATCATTTGGTCCTTTTATTGACCAATGGTAATACGAGATTTATGTCATATGACCAGCTTTGATGCTCCTTTTGTCCAATTAGCCTTTAGTTTAGGTTCGAGTTCTGTATTAACGTGGTGTTTATCTGTAAGGGAATTAGGTTTATGCTTCACTGTGCGTGTTAAAATATTGCAATAGTGTCAGTGGTAATCTGTGATCCATACACACCCATACTGGCCTTAAGGTTCACCACAACACCGTATCTAATGTTTGCTATAGCAAGAAAAAGTATTGTTTATATATATATATATATATATATATATATATATACACACAACAGTGATAACTTTGTCAGAGGTCCATGGTAATTGTTGACAAGATTTAAGTATGATGTTGGTCATGTCCATTTTGGTTTCCTTTAATTTAAACAACCTTCACCGATCTTGCTCTATTCGGGTTGCTTGTTTGACATGTTGTTATTGTTATTCTAGGCAGTGTTGTTGACGTTGTTCCGTGGCATGTTGTTGACGTTGTTCACTGACACGTTGTTGACATTAGTTTATGCACTGATATTGATATTAGTCTGTGCCGTGATGTTGACACTGATTTTAATGATGTTGACAGTAGGTTGTGCCTGAGGTTGTTGACGTTACTTTAGCCCATGTTGTGTCGGGCGGTTAATATTGGTAGCTGACTGCCCGATGTTGTGGAAATAATAACATCAGCCAAGTTGTTCACGTTAATCTGTCAAAATTGTTTATGACTGTTAGTTTGTGACCTGTTGTTGACACTCGCCTCTTCCACTTATAACATGTTGACACTTAAGTCAGGGCTTTGTTGTCCACATTCGCTTGCTTTTCGTATTGTATATTTATATCTATATTTATCTATGATTATCTATGTTGACTACATATCAGACACATTTATTGATCGCAGTCATCAATTGTTTATTATTGGTTTATGATATATATATATATATATATATATATATATATATATATATATATATATATATATATATAGAACTTGTTGTTATGTGGAGGGTAGGCCAAATTAGCTCCAGATGACAAAAGATCCACCAGATAAAAGGCCCACCCGAAATAGCAGCACAAACAAAAGACAACACCCTTTACCTTTCCTCAAATAAAACTGTGCTATATGTATCTAAAAATTTGTTTCAGTTTATTGTATACATTAAATATTAATAGAACTATAGTTTAAATTATGTAATATCTATAGAATTATGGATAACATTATCAATAAGACTCAGTTAGTGGTGGCTGTTGTAGCTGTTTATTTAAGTTTATTCTGACGAAATCATTTAAATATAAATTTGTTTAGTAGTACTTTGCATGCAGGTGCGTATTTATTAATGCAGTCATGCAAACACACATACGCACACACGCACACATACACACACACACACTGATATTGTACTAATATCCGAGTCAAGGTGTTCGCCTTAACAAGCGCAACACGATGGAGTCAGACCTATCCCAGCTCAGGAGAGGTTCCATGTACCAGTAGATTACTGTACGATAACATTAGTTCTGTATGAACTCTATCCCGTGTTTATAATTTAGGAGAACGTATTCTATGAGACCTTTGATTATATCTGGTTCATTATGTTTTTCTTTTCTTTCGGACATCTTTATCCGTAACAATTGGTCGTCATTGTTTTAATTTCATTGGTCCTGTTTAGGTTTATTGGCGCAGTGTGTCCAGGAATTGCTTATGAATATTCATGTTTTTTATGTCATGAATGGTGTCTCTGGTAGTGTTATTCTAGGATTCTCTAAATCTACTGATTGGCTCTAAACTCTACGCCATTAGTATTCTGCTATGGATACGGGAAGCATTTAATTCTGTAACAGACAGAATTTGCCAAATTGAGCAAGACCACAGCCTGTTTTAGGAATACAAATATTATTTATTTACATTTGTCGCAACTATTTATAGTATTGATTATGAACCGATTCCTACCCTTCTTTTGTTCACTTTGGTGACTGACAGATGTTGCAAGAAATACAGGAATTGTCCAGGGAATGAAAACACAAATAAACACCTGCAGATGAATACCATTAATTTCCATGCTAATTGTAAAAACTGATGGACGTTTCTCAGCCAGAACCTCTTAATGGCTGGAAAAGGTTTATCAAGGAAGTGGTTAATGTTGTATATCATTTGTATAACACCTCAGCCAGACCCTCTTAATGGCTGGAAAAGGTTTATAAAGGAAGTGGTTTATGTTGTATATCATTTGTATAACACCTCAGCCAGACCCTCTTAATGGCTGGGAAAGTTTATGTTGTATATCATTTGCACTTAAATAAGCAGACACTTTGGGATAATCTCCTTTATGGTAATAAATATTACACAAATGGCCAATACATACCAAAAATTGTTATCTAGATCTGCTGCCTTCTATATTTAATTAAACTTATTGATATATATATATATATATATATATATATATATATATATATATATTGATCTCTAGCTGACGATTTTGATAGCCATCTTCAGTTAATACATAATAATAATCCTAATTATTGTAATAATATTTTAAATAATTGAAATATAGTTTACAAATCTAAAGTACTTAGACTAGTGGGAGCATCTACAGCCACAGCAACAATAACATTAACAATTACAGTAACAACAACAACAAGTATAAAGTGTCTCAAATTATTTTCGATACATTTAGTATTATTTAGTATTCTGTTACATAACATGAGAGTAGAAATAGGAAGAAGTGGTGTTGAGATTGTTTTAACAAGAATTGACATATCCAGAAGGTGTTTGTGTTTTGATCCCAATGAGTGGTGTACATAGCTTATAATCAGTTGTATGGTGGGTTGGGGGTGTTAAATAAAGGACCACAGTGCGTGCGTGCATGCGCGCGTGTGTGTGATATTCATGTCAATCACTACATTCTTTCCTCTCTGTTTATTTCTCCCCCAGGTATTTTACGCTTCATCTGTTTAGGTGAAGTAAAGTACAATATATAGTAGTGTGCTTAATCAATCATAATTATATATATATATATATATATATATATATATATATATATATATATATATATATATATGATAAAGTGATATAAAGCTTAATATAAGTTATCATAGAAAGATGCTTCAGGTTGTCCAAAAACCAAAGATGTCCAAGTGTAAATTTCAGTTGGATAAGATTATTTTATTTCCACGTCATAGTTTGTAATAATGGCATTATGAACAAGACAATAGTGTACATCACTGTAGTAACAGTGCTGAAACAACATCAACACTGTGGATGTTTGTTACACAAAGTGTGTCATTTGTGCTCCAGTTACTTCCAAAGAACTGTCCAAATAAACTCATCAGATCTTCCTGGCTTCCTGCATTAGGGCACATCCCTGATAATAAGTGAGTTATTAAGGGGATTTTTTTCTTTCATAAATTGTATGATGATGTTGGCGTATTAGATTTGTGGTTGACTATCAACTAGAAACTAACATGGATTGAGTCTGAGCTCTGACTTTCTATGTTGTGGTGATGCTACTAGGTTGATAGTCGTCTACCTGCCCCTAGTTTAGCTATTCCAGTCGTCAATAACATACTTCTTCCCCGCTTAGCTTAGCTAATTACTTTCTCCCAGCCTAGCTCAGCCTGAGCTGTTAACCTGCTTCTAGCCTTAGTTAGCTGAGATAATAACCTGCTGCTAGCCTAGCTAGAGCCACTCACGTACTCCTATGTAACCTAACCATCTGAGCCTGCTTAGCCTAGCCAATTACTTAACTCCTCTCTTAAGTGGTTCACTTAATTACCTACTGTCCGTTAACCAGTTGATCGGTTTACCTACTTTTAGGAATGGAAATATATATCTGATAAGTTTGACAATATTGATTTACCTTTTCCTTGCTAAACTAGTTTAGCTAGTAAGTTACCTGCTCCTAGATAACATGTTACCTGCTCCCAGTCCAGCTAGTTTAGCTACTCACTGACTAGCTATTTACCTGCTGCTGTCTCATCTAACTCAGCTGACCATCAGAGTTAATTAGCCCCTAAGTGGATGCTAGCTTAGTTAATACGCTGATTTCCGGAGCAATTAGAACCGCTTAGTATTCAGAGAGTAAAGTATTTGCTGAACTGTATTATAGACTTAAACAGTAAATAAGTGTCTTCCATACCCCCCCCCCCTCCTCCGTCTGCGTGTTTGTCTTTCTTCATTCCAAGTGTTGGAAACTGCACTGTCAGTATCTGGATACACCAGTAATACATGGTTAGCCCGCTCTCCTGTATCTTTGTTGCATGCACGCGGGCGTTCATCTGCACGCACATACGTATACGTTGAAGAACAATGAGGCACTACATATGGTAGCGTGGCAAGTTTTTCTTGAGTCAGCCCCCTGATAAATAATAGAAATGATATAATTATGTGTTGTGCCAGCGCCTTTCACATACTCATAATTCAGAACACGTATAGGCACACATACTGACAGATAGACAGGTGGACACACACGCGAACACACACACATACACACACACTCACACATACACACCCACATATATCTGACAGTTATAGAGAAGAAAGTAGATTTATAAGAGTCATTAGACAGCCCGTCGTCAGACCAATGTCGTTCTGTTGTTCTGAGGACATTCCGACTTGACGTTGTTGATCTCCATCAGCTGTTCATTGTTGGCGTTTAGGAGATTGTCACGTGATCTCGGCTGACAGCAAGTCATGTTTCTCAGCAGGTTTCTCAGTTCGGAGCGTAGTGCGGGAAAAACGAGAAAGAACAACAGGAAACAAAAGCTGACGTAGAAACTCTCCAACGTCGAGAAGATCACCTGCCAGAGGATGTACTGGGAGTGCTTCTTCCAGTGTCGTGGGTCGTTGCTGATCTGCCAGAGAGGCTGCGATTGGTCGATGAAGTTCATGATGATCGTCGGCAGTGTGGTGCTGAGGAAGATAATGGCCATGATCGTTGTCAGTCGGGTGAATCTCTTCTGGTTGTTGGCGTTATTGTCGCAGCAATTCTGATTGACCAACGAGCCGACGCCGACCAAGACGACAAATATCAGCACAAGTAAAATGGGCAGGTAGTGGGAAAATATTGCCGTTATCCAAGGCCACACGATGGTCTCGAAGTCTTGCCGGCTCGTGTCCAGCATGCACATGCCATTCTTCACCTCGTATATCCACATGGCGTGCACATGCAGCGAGACCAACCAGACGAAGATGGACGTCGTGATGAATTTTGCGATGAACAGCGTGCACATGTATTGGGCCTTGACCGGACACCACACGTCCAGGTAGCAGTCTATCGTCATGGCGACGAGAATCCACCAGGCGGCGCAGCGGATGACGCTGAACGAGAAGTTGAAGAATCGACAGAACCAGTCGACCGTGTGCAGGAAGTGGATCTTGTGGGTGACGAACGAGTACCATTCGAGGCCGCAGCCCATGTACAGGACGGCGGTGTGTAGGATCATCAGTGCGGCCATGTAGAAGCTCATCGAACTCTTCATCGCGTTCTTCTGGCTCAGGACGGCGAAGCACGCCATGTTACCGATGCTACCGACGACGACGAACAGCGGCAGGCTGTACAGCTTGATACTGCTGATGGCCTGGAACTCGCCGCTGCAGTACGTGAAGTACTCGTTGAACAGGGTCACGTTCTCACAGCTGTAGGTCGGCGGCATCGCCGACAGTGAGGAGGTGTGATTACTGCCGTATGTCTCCGGTGCTGTGTTGTCGGTGCCGATCGGTGCTGTGTTGTCGGTGCCGATCGGTGCTGTGCTGTCGGCGCCGATTGTTAGGTTGGCGGTGTCGTTATGGTACGGTGCCAAATAGGATGCCATCGCGGTTAATGTCGGTGTCGGCGCTGGCTGTTTATTTTCATGACCAATTATAATTCGGTTTTCCTGCAATAATAACGTAGACTCATCAGATTATATTTTTTTAATCGTCTGCTCAACAAGTTAGATAACTGTAAATGATTCGGTTTCATCACGTCATGGTTGTTATATAGTCTTGCTAGCTAACACAGGTATTTTGAGATCCTCTTTACACCCACACAAAGATATAGCTGCATAATAAATTAATCTCTAAAATAAATATCACAGAAACTGGATATTTTTAGACAGAAAACAGAAAGCATAAAAAGACTTAAAACATAATTGGATTACAATATTTGGTTTTGTGTAGTTGTATTACAGTGTTATGTTATCTCCATTGTTGTAGTACAGGTATTTATTATATAAATATTACGTGAAGTTATATATATATATATGTTTTGTTTCATATGAATCTTATAATTGAGTAAACATATATATTCTGTATATCATACTGATAGTCACAAGATACCTGGTAATAGATAGTGGAGATAGGATGACTGATTGCAGGAAGTGAACATGAATTTTTTTTTTAAATACTCAGTTAAAATTCTGGCTGATGAAATGAGGCATGCTATAATGTTAAATTATAGCTCTTACTGTTATTGACTTTGCTGTTATTTGTATTTATTTCTTGTCTAATATTTTGATACCAGCCAAAAGATGAGTCATTATGTATCAAACAGATTTTTTATTTATGCGATGACAAAGACCGAGACAATTTTAATTTGTTGAAGTACATAAATGAATCATTTACAACCAAATAATGTTGTCAACTTAAATAATCCAGTTAATGTAAAGTTCTGATCTGTTGATTATCTTTTGTTCAAAAGCGCCATTTAACTTCTGCCTTTTTGACATTTCGAGTTTGGCTTCGGGCCATTCTATTTAAATTAAAATCACCTGGTTCAGAAAATTTACGGAAATAGCCATGAAAATTTGAGCTGTTGTTTGAATTTCGGATTCTATTAATTTCAGCGAACAGATTTAAATCATAGTTGACGACAGCAGGTAATGTGTTCCATTAGGATGGAGTAGTTGGTGTAGCCCATATCTGCTCCATATCATGTGTGTCAGTATCATCAACGCACAATGTCCTTCACCCGTTCCCCATAAGCTCCCTGAAGTCTTTGGCTTTGGAATTACCTAAATATTAATTACTTTTCAATTATATTAAAGATATACTTAGCCTTATGGATTTATGGTCTTGTGAGGTTGCTCAACTTTCCGCGAGCCATTAACCACCTTTCACCCAGTTTATTGAACTCTAGTGATCAGTTGGTATAAAATAAGGCCATATTATTGATCTGCTATTGATTGATCTACGTTTTTACTGGCTGCCAAAATAGATAGCGAAGGTTATGGTTGTGATTAATGTAGTGATATAAAAGGCTATTTTTGTCGTATTATTGTCTGCGGGCAGAATATTCGATGGAGTGATGACATTTATTTGTAATAAAAAAAAACTTAATTATGACTACACAAATCACAATTTGATGATGGGTATATAGTTGGTATAATCATCTTTGAGCTACTAAGTGTCTTATCTCACACAAAGGATGAACCTACCATACAAAATATGCCACCAAATGGTTGATCCATAATGTTTTTATTTTGAAAATCTTGTTAGTAAAGTTGTATGGTGTAAGATTGTATTTGGTATTAGACTGTCTGTATTATAAGATTGTGTGTGTGTGTGTGTGTGTATTAACAACCCTTAACCCAGATATATCTAAATCAAATGATAATCTGTGTTATAACACTGGGCTCGTGTAAAACTATGTCGTTGTCGCAAATGGTCGTATTTGGTGGTTTTTGGTTGTACAACGTAGTAAACGATAAGAAAACCTACCAAAAACGACATCTTTTCATGTAATATGTTACTAGGTAGTTAAGCACTACGTCGTAATTTGTCATGCTAAGTCGTAACAAGTAGTTTTTGGTCGTGTGACGTCGCAACAAGTAGTATTAATTTGTCGTGAAATGTAGTATTTTCATAATACGATGTCATATCAATTTGTGGTAAGTCCTAACAGGTAGAATTTTGGTTGTGTAGCGTTGCAACAATTAATTTCATACATATATAAGTACGGTTTTCTTTTTGACGTGATGATGTTTAAGTTACGTTGGAATCACCAACATGTATAATATGTACTGGTCATCTACCTAGAAGCACACGATAGATCTATCACTTTCATTATAATATACATCCATTTTCATCCCAATTCAATATCTTCTCATGAAGGTCATCAGTTTTATTATAATTCATTATGACTTCTATTCCTAACTCACATAATTTATTCAATATACGTGGATCCGGATCACAGTATCTGGCCTGAGTAATGGTATCAAGTAATTCCATTCAATCACTTGTTTGGGAGGTGATTTTGTAGTTTACCTTCAATATCAAATAAATAATATTGCCACACTCGGGCAAGAATGGTTTATCCAAATACTGTGATCAGAGGAAAGGCAAGCCTACTGGCCTTAGAATACGGCAAATGGAAGGTCAAGTATCAGTTCTGGGAAAAACCGGCAAGCCCAAGCACGCAGTCAGTATATTAACTGATAAATTCAAGTAACTGACAAAAAAAAAGACAACTGAGGGTATTACTCTCAGAAATGTGTCACATATATCAATTACGAAGAAGATGGTACTTCACTATTTGCTGTGTTTTTAAAGTACTCCACCAGCGATGAATCTTTCCGCAGTAAATCGTGCTTTACCATGTCATTTGTCTTGTAATTGTGATACATGGCTGCCACGTGTTACGAGTAGTGGACACCGACACCTTATAGCCCGCAATGGTTCAAATCCCCCGAGTGGCTGCTACTCATTGAGGTAAACTTTGCCGTAAAAGAGTGAGTACCTGCCTGTGGCAGATTGATCGTTGTTGATTGTGGCATGCCTGTGATTAACAGTTATGAAACATCCTACGTGTGTGGGGAGGCGGTCTTGTTGGCTGCGCATCACATATTCCACGTCATCAGATTTTATTATACCATAAACATTATTCATTTGTCATGAAATGTCTGATGACAATTAATAATGTATTTTTTCTGTTATGTGACTTGAATGTGGGCACTTATTTAATTTTAGCCAAGGTCATATCTGAAGGTCAAACTTACAAAACACACAAACACAAGAATTTTGTGTTCTTTTACTTCTACTTTTACTTCAATTACTTTTAGAAAGTAGTTTTACTTTTTACTCAGATAGATCACTACTTTTACTTCTACTCAAGTACAAAATAAAAGTAGTTCTGTCACCCCGGTTGAGATGACTACAATGGGATGTACATATACTATGCTGAGGTTGAGATTGACTTTTACATGTTAGACTTGGCTTTGACTATTATTTGAATGTGCCAGAAATATATTCCTGGTTCATTAGAACTAATTACAAGTACAGCATGTTTACTAAGTTACTTGTCGTGTAAGTATTGGTCCAGAAAATATAATTTGCACTTCACAGAAATATTAGCAATGTCTTGACGATGAGATGCCTAATATGTTAGACATGACATTCTGATGGTGCAGTGGCTATATAGCACTGGACTGGAGAATTAATCCAGGTGGTGGACTCGAATCCAGCTGATATTTGTGTGCTACGCTTCCCTTGGTAGATAACCCACAGCCATTAATGTCCCAAGTATGACATAGGATGGTTGACCGAAGCACTAATCTCAATCAGTTTGAGTCACTTCCTATTGAAGACATCACAGTTTTGTCATATTTTCACCTCTTCATTGTACAGGTGTTCAATAGTTCTGTACCAGTGCCACGTTTGTCGCAGTATTATATTTCACCAAACTCAGCTCCCGAAGTAATCAGGTAATCGGACCTGTGAGTGACAGGACCAACGGTTTCATTTTTTTTCTATAGTGACTGACATCAAATTAATTGTTCAATTTTGAACCCCCTACCATAATATTTGTACTTTACTAAACAAAAATGATCATATTATAAATGTCAAATACAGCTTTAAAAAATAATAATTCAATTTAGTGCTTCATTGATTCATGTAATATTATCATATGTTCTGCGCTAATATTTGTTAATTTGCCAATAACTATATTTACCAACAAACTGACATCGCCAACATTCTCCCCAAGAAAGCCTATCAGTTTTGTATTCTATTGTAACCACCCATTACCCTCCAGCTAATACAGGTATCAACTAACAGCAGATCTAGATATAGACCTTCCTACCCTTATATTACTGACATAGGATCACTCCTTCATCATTTGTCCTATCTCATCTTATTATCACCCAGTTTCATCATCATTCAGCGTAACATTATTATCAATCGTTCCCATGTAAACAGTGACCCATTTATAGGTGATTTATTTAGGTCACTTGACATGATCTTGGTTGTCTTGTGTTTCAGTAGAGATTAATTAATTAGATGGAGATGGGATTTTGCCGTTTGTTTTTATCTGTCATTTACCTGTCTGTCTGTATATTTGTTTGTTTGTCTGTTGGTTTGTTTACCTGAACGCCACCAAGGCATAAACCTCTACATGTGGTCACGTTACCCTTCGTTGTTGATGATCATAAGTGCAGTGGCCTTTATCGTACCTTCTCTTGGTCACTGTATCAGCTCTACAGTGGCTGTATGTCGTGGTTACGTCAGCTATACAGTCTGTATGTGGTAGTTACATCAGCTTTACGGTACGTATGTCGTGATTACATCAGCTCTACAGTCTGTATGTCATGGTTATGTAAGGTCTACACTCTGTCACAGTTATATAAACTCTACAGTCTGTCACAGTTATATTAGCTCTACAGTCAGGGTTATATCAGCTCTACAGTCCACAACCGTTATATCAGCTCTACAGTCATTCACAATTATATCAGCACTACAGTCCGTCACAGTTATATCAGCTCTACAGTCATGTTATGGTTATTAAAAGTCAAAGTAAATATGATATATACACTTGTATAAATATGACAGTGAACCCCCCCCCCCCAATATGGCCGTAACAAGTAGTAACCTATAAACTAATTATTAAGATTGTACAATAAAACGCTGTTTCTGATTATGCAAGCCTTGTTGATGTCAGAGTGACGTCACATTGGTGTCACGCTGACACTGCACTTCCGCTCCTTCTGTTCATCAGGGAACATCCGGAACGTTAGTAAATACTTAATTAATTAATTTGTCATCGTGTTTACATCAACAGGTCATTATATATTGTCCTCAAACCGACACCATAGTTTGGGTTATGTTGAAGTGCAATTGTGTTGCTGTCTATTGTGTGCTTGAAGGGACACCGAATTGCCATTACTGATCCACGACATAATGACGTCATGTTAGTTGATTATCAACAGATGTATGAGTTATATTTATCTCTTATCTGGTCATCTCCAGGCTTATGGTGATTAATCCATTCAAAATAATGATCATTGCTATCATATTTCTTGATTGGCTTTTGAGATATACCTTGACGACAGTGGCACATGTTAAGTAATGTTACGAGCACTCGTGTGTGCACGCGCGTGCGTCTCAGAGAAACGTGAAGAGGACGAGCGATCTCCGAAATTAATTAGATGAATAGAAATATTAAATACCTTTCTGATATAGGGCGTCTCCGTGGTCTAGCGGTAGCGTGTTGGACCACAGATCACTACCACCCGTTTTCAAATCTAGGCGTGGGCATATCTGAAGGCTGTTTCATCTTTGACTTCGCTTCATTACATTTGGAGATCGCTCGGCCCATTTAGCCTACCATGCGCACAAAAGTGGCCGTAAAACATCAATCATCATCATCACCCTTCTGATATAACCATGCCTGGATTTTAACCCAGGTGTTAGAGAGCTCTAGCCAATGGTGCTACCAGTTAGGCCATGTAGGCCCCATGGATAGCCGTCAGTCAGAGAGTGTTTCCGATGCTGAGAAGAGTTCAAAGACAAAATAGTGGTTTACGATGCCATTTGTTATTGCATTTATAAGCAGCAGTTTTCAGGTCAATGATTTTGTCTTGGGAAGTGGGAGTTGTCTTGGAAGATTTATAGTTAGAGAACGAATGCGAGATGGAGGAATCAAACAGTGGGGAAACAAGTAGCACAGGAATCCAGGCCGCGGCTGAGTTATTTAAGGGTTCATTTCCATTCAGAAGCTGCCACAAGACCTGAGAATATGGTCAGTTTATGGGGAACCCAATTGGTCATTTGCCGTTGGGGTCTTTATAGTGGGAGCTTATTGGGAAATCGGTGGACCGTTAATATCTGCTCTTATTGTATGTGTGTGTGTGTGTGTGTGTGTGTGTGTGTGTGTGTGTGTGTCACATCTCTGTAGAGAGATGCACCCAGTATGCTAGTTTTATATCTGTTTTATTTAATATTATGATGTGCTGAAAATGAACTGGTAGACAGTAGAAGATACTTCCCAGAAAATGATAGACGCATTTCTTTCTAAAAGTGGGTCTGTTGAAAAACAAAAATCAAAGATAAATGTCAAAATTAATCGGTTCACATGAGAAATCTGTCTTCATTTGTCAGTTAAACAGAATTAGTCAAAATGGACGAGCGAGATATTCCACGTCATTTATTGGAGCTATTCGGATTAATAACTACTGAATATCGGCTGTTTTCCGTTATTTAACAACATGAAATAAAACAACAAAATAAGAACAATAAAACACCGATGTTCTCTTAATGATTATAATTTAATATAATCTCAACGTAGGTGTTCTCTCCTATAATTGTTCATGGTCAGTTTTTATCATTAGGACATGGTGTTCCTTTATTAACCAATTTCCAGGCTCTCAGAGTCTCTCTCTCTCTCTCTCTTCCCCTCTCTCCCCCTGTGTTTGTGCGTCCCAACTTCATCATTTCTTTTCGTGTCCCCTCCTCTCTCTATGTCTGTCTGTTTGTCTCTCTCTCTCTCACCTCTCTCTCCCCGTGTGTTTGTGCGTCCCAACCTCATCATTTATTTCCGTCTCCCCTCCTCTCTCTATGTCTATTTGTTTGTCTCTCTCGCTCTCACCCCTCTCTCCCCGTGTGTTTGTGCGTCCCAACCTCATCATTTCTTTTCGTCTCCCCTGCTCTCTCTATGTCTCTCTCTCTCACCCCTCTCTCTCTCTCTCCCTCTCTCTCCCCGTGTGTTTGTGCGTCCCAACCTCATCATTTCTTTTCGTCTCCCCTCCTCTCTCTCTATGTATGTCTGTTTGTCTCTCTCTCACCTCTCTCTCTCCCCGTGTGTTTGTGCGTCCCAATTTCATAAAAAAAATCGTCTCCCCTCCTCTTTCTATGTCTGTCTGTTTGTCTCTCTCTCTCCCCCTCCCCCCCCTCTCTCCCTATCTCCCCGTGTGTTTGTGCGTCCCAACTTCAGCATTTTTTTCCGTCTCCCCTCCTCTCTCTATGTCTGTCTGTTTGTCTCTCTCTCTCACCTCTCGCCTCTCCCCTCTCTCCCTCTCTCCCCCTCCCCCCTCTCTCTCTCCTCTCTCTAACTGTCAAGCTGACTGTCTGACAGATGGGTAATAACAAACAGTTGTTTATTTTATCAGTAAGGTTTTATTTGCAGAGCTCCGTCAGGTAGACACTAAAGCTCAGACGTCTTTTATTTCTCCTTTGATTAAATTCCCATTTTTAATGTTCACGTCTCGGAATGGCACCTGATGCTTAATCGGATACAAGTCAGGTAAATGTTTGTGTTTTTCTGTCTGCCGCGTGTGTGTGTGTGTGTGTTCAGGTAACCGAATCTTGTCCGGTGTCATCCCAACACTCTGGCATCACGTTCGATTGCAGAAGTCTGTCAAATTACTGACACAAGTCCAACAGCGATAGCAGACAAAACTAAAACTTGGTCATGGGATGGACGAGGAGTAGATCAAATCTGACGAATGACTGTCAATCTTTTATTATTTGAAAGGACTGTTCTTATTGCTGATTGTAAACATGACTGCCCTAGTAGGGCTAACCAGCTTGTTCGGGGGAGGGGGGGGAGGGTTAGGATCCCGGTAGATGTGGGGGGGGGGGGTCTGATCTGGTTGTAGAGGTGGTGACTGTTGTTTTAGACACTTAAGTATACGCCATTTCAGAAGTGGTCACTATTATTGTAGCAGTTAACCGTGATCAGTTGCTGATGACATTTTTAGACCCCGTGGTCCTTTAATAACTCCTTATAAGATCTTCACCCGTTTCCTCTACGTCCTCAAAAGTTCAATTTCAGAAATAGAAAACTTTTATGAATACATGTCCGATTTAAAAATAAAATATACAGGTGGATATATAAAATCCTGTGTGCACACAGGATGTTACATACATTTTGAGGAGGGGGTGTCACTGTACAACATTTTTGAATGGCTCCTCAATAAGTACTTATTATTATTATTATTATTATTATTATTATTATTATTAATGATGATTATTATTACTTTAAATATTTCAGTAATTTTATTTTGGTTATTACAGGTGAATAGACAAGATGATTTTGAGGGTCATCTTACAACATTTATGTCTAGCGTTAAGTCAGATTTAATCGAAGGATTCAGCCATTATTCTGTTTGTAGTTAATTATCACAGCCTATTGTCATAGAGATAATAAGGATGGAAATAATGTGAAGCGAGCCTAAAGACAGAAACCGTAAAATGATCGATGGATAGACATCTGTTTGATCAGATAACGATGCCACAGACAGTGTGTTAAAAGACATGACAATTGAGTGGTACATTAGAAGGTGAAAAAACTTGAAGTTAATGTATTATAAAGTGTTGACTGTCTCTCGATTCACAATCAACCTCTATCACTCTACTGATTCATCACATCTCTCTCATCGCTCCCCCTCCCCCCCATCACCGCTCATTCTTATTTGAAGATTGAGATTTTATCAGTTGTCATTGTCCTTATATGTGTCTATTTCATTGTCATTTTATCTATGTTGCAACTGCCACCTTTGATTGTTTTTGCAGTTCTCTGATGTGTGTGTGTGTGTCGTGTGTGTGTGTCGTATGTGTGTGTGTGTTGAGAGATGTTGACACTGATGTTGTTAATATACTGTTTGACAAATGACGTCTTCGGCAGACCATAAAAGACGACTTTTCTTTCTGTAATTAAAAGTTCATGGTCTATGTAGGTAATAGTTGGCTTCTTTAAGACACCGCTCTCTATTGTCAGACAGATGTTTTTCGGCTTAACATAAGTGATTTATTTTTTACCGTTTGTTTCCCTCTCTCTCCGCGTGCGCGCGCGCGCCGCGTGTTGTGTGTGTCATATGATAACTTTTCTAGTCTTCTGGGTTTCCTTTGACAAATGAAGCCACTTTGAAAAAAGAAATAATCATCAGAATCGAGAATGTCAGAGAATCACACTATCTTATAAGATAAGATAATTATCTCTCGTCCTGAGATTTGTTTTCCCAAAGTTAACGAACCTCCCATCTGTGATGACTCTTCCTCGTTTATTGTCAGAACTGATAAATCCTGATCTTTTGTTTGATAAAAAGAAAGATTAGTATAGTTGCTTTAAGGCCGTTCTACTTCGATTAACAACGGATCTTTAATTTGAGGAGATGATCCCGACAGGTCAGTGCTCCGTGTAAAAACTAATGAACCTTAATATATTTGGGAATTTAAGAAAAATCAACTGCTTCAGAATTTAACTCCGGGTTGTGGGGCCTATACAAATGTCCGTTGTCATTGTTACTACAACCCCCCCCCCCCTCTAGGCACAAAATATATATATCAGTAATAGTGGACAATGGCCATTAGATTGCTGATTGGCTTGTGGTAGATGCTAAGTCAGTATATGTCTACAAATGTGTTTTAAGCGGACACACTGGTATGTAAACACTCGTTATATTACCCATGTTTATGGCGTGGACGCACTATATTATGTTGACATATATAGTAATTGGATTGTAATTTAGGAGTTCCTTTTGAACACCTGGGCTTCATACATTACTGTTATCTTTTGCACTTTTTTCCACATCAAAGGAAATATATTCTTTTATTTCATTTGTAGGTGAATGTATAATTCTATTTATTTATTTATTTCTATTTCACTATTAAGAGCGCTTAGATAGGAGATTTGTGTGTGTGTGTGTGTGTGTGTGTTGGGCGGGGGAGGGGGGTATCCATATCCCTAAAAAAATTGGGTATATGTGGTATATGTTAAACTATATTTATGACCAACTGTACTGATATATATATATATATATATATATATATATATATATAATTGGGAGCAGCAGTGGGGTTAAACAAACCATGAAATTCTCTGTTGATACTCCATCACAGCAACAATTTTCCTTTCATCATCGTAAAGATGGTATATCCTCAGATCATCTAGATAGTTGTTTTATTTAAGGTCCTGTCACCTGATATTTGTTATTTTAGAGTAATTTCATAAATTTTTGATCCATTTTGTTTTCGTTATAGAATTGCGTACAGTGTATGGAATATAATTTGACAACAATTTGCAGGCGGCATATGAGTTGTTAGTATCTGATGTTATGTTATTGTTATAACTGTTGGGTGTAATGTAATTTGCTAATTGACTAAGGCCATTCCTGGAATGGATACTGTGAGTGGTTTAGCAATATACTGATGGGCACTAATTAGATAATTAACATTTAGCCATCCATCAGATCAGGTAACCTATAGTTGGTGTTGTTGTATAATCACCATCGTGTTATTGGAAGATGATAAGAATAATAGAATTGTTTATAATTGTGTCCTTCAAGCACCTCCCCCCATCGAAGTGCTAATGACGCATATCTATAATTACACCTTTTATTAAAGGTGTTGGTTTGATGCGGATGTTGTTCTGGATATTTAGGGATGTTGGTTTAATGGTTTAGAAGTTTTGTTGTTGTAAATGATTGATGTGTTTCGAGATTTACTAATGTCATGGGCGGCTGGTATTTAGTGACTACCATGTGTATACTCATGAGTCACCAGAGTCATGAGTGATCTGTGCAGTGGCACATTTGTTGAATGCGTCACCAGGGTCTTGGACGATTTGTGAAGTGACGCTTATCCTGAATGAGTTACTAGTGTAACGAGTTATATTATCTAGAGAGTAATCTTGAATAACCCGTGAGAGGCCTGCACAGGGAGTGATATGTGTAATAGCTGACATGTGCAGTGAGTGATGTGGATAATGGATGTGCAGTGAGTGATGTAGATTAAGTGGGTGACATGAAAGAAAGTTCCAGGGAAAAAGAAAGTCACAAATATACCTAGGAAATAAAGCCACAGGGAAAAGTCACAGAAAAAAAGCACATGTTGCGTACACGAAACCCTGATATAGGACATTTTAGCGCCGTCCTTAATACTGAGAGCAATTTCTATTTTAAGAAATATATAATATGGGATTCTAGAGAAAGCTGGAGAAGATATCGAAACTCACTGTCCTTGTTGAAATTTGGGGTAGAGACCCCTGGCTGTCACCTAAACCCACTTTAACCTAGGACATTTTATATGCTGGTCCATATGAAGCTATTAAGAAAAACTGTGAAGTGTGGAGACCTTCATCACAAAGCATGACCTGTCCAGTTACAGGCCCATGCACAGTTTGAAGCCATTCTCTTTTCATTTGTATCTACCTTTAATTATACCACTAAGCAATTGATCAGTTACACACTCATGCACAAGAATCGAGGTCATTATCTTTCATCTACCGTTACCACATAAGACCTGAACATTCCTTTGTAATAAATAAAGCATATATTAATCAGTATTGTCTTCTGAACTGAATAAAGTTGATTTGGACTTTTTCCTATGACTTTTTTCCCTTGTTTTGTTTCTGTGACTTTTTTCAGTGACCTTTTCCGCTAAATAGTGTATAGCCTGCTGTGATTGACTTGTGTAGGGGGTGGCTTATACAGTAACTGATCTCTATAGTGAGTAATTCATGTAGTGAGTGATATGTGTAATAAAATTGCTTGGGCAGTGAGTGATTTGTTTAGTAAGTGCAGTGTGCTGAGTGAGTGATCTGTGTAGTAAGTAGCCTGTGCAGTGGGTGATCTATGTAATAAGTGGTCTGTACAGTGAGCTTTCTGTGTGATAAGTGGTCTCTGCAGTGAGTGACATGGCCTGTGTGGAAAATGTTCAGTGTAGTTAGTGGCATGTGTAGTAAATACCCTGTCTAATAAGTGTCCTGTGGTAAGTGGACAGTGTAGTGAGTATCCTGTGTAGTTTGTGGCTGAGTAGCCTGTGTATTATATGGTATGTGTGGTGAGTGGCCTGTGCAGTAGGTATATTGTGTGTTAACTTGGTGTCATTCATCAGCCAACATGTTAAGGAATGATGATAATGATTGAATGTTTTATAGCCACACTAGGAATGATAATGATATATGTGTGTGTACAATAATGCACACAAGGTATGATAATGAGATGTGTGTGTACAATAATACACCCAAGGAATGATAATGAGATGTGTGTGTACAATAATACACCCAAGGAATGATAATGAGATGTGTGTGTACAATAATACACTCAAGGAATGATAATGAGATGTGTGTGTACAATAATACACTCAAGGAATGATAATGAGATGTGTGTGTACAATAATACACTCAAGGAATGATAATGAGATGTGTGTACAATAAATATGACATTGATATATGATGAGTTGATATAACATTGAAATGGACAGAATATTTGTATTTACAGCTCATTCGGTATATATCACATTATTAGTGTTTGATTTGTTATTGTAGTGGTGTTGGTATTGTGTTTATAGATGTTATGGCCATGTCGACAAAGAGTCTGATGTTATGGCAATGTGTTGGAAATGTGTTTATGGATGATATGGCCATATTGGGAATGTGTTTATCGGATTTTATGGCCGTGTTAGGAACGTGTTTATGGAAGTTGTGGCCATGTTATGATTGTTCTTATTGATGCTGTGGTGATGTGGAGGGTAAATTTATGGACATCATGGAAGCGTTTTGTAGCCCCTCAATTTGCTGCATTGAGTGTGTTTATGGATCATATGGCTCTCCTGTCAGAATGGATGCTTAGAAATGGTGTAGCCATTTTGGGAATAATTGTTTATGTATGTTGTAACCATTTAAAGAATATGTTCAAGGATGTAGTTACCATTTTGGGAGTGTGTTTATGAATACTCTGCCCGTAATTGGACTTTGTTTGTGAATATTTTTATGGCATTTAAAATGATTTATGGACGTTTGTCAAGTATATATTTGTTGCTTGATTTCATTGCTGTATTAATATTTCCTTTGTGGAGGTTGTAACACGTGTTAGTATTTTATCTACCGGTACGAATGTGTATAGGATTCGCTAACATCACTGTTTTGTATGACTTACAGATACATCACGACATAAACACATAAACTATAGCCAACACCAATGTTATATGAATATTTACAATGTCATCCACACATACGATACATAAGTCACTATATATCAGCCGTCTAGCGCTGTCCCTGGATAACACGATCCAGAATTGCAATATAAAGAGGGAACATCGGATTGAGATATTGGATGGGTTGATGATGAGTTATGTATATTATCATATCATCTCCGTACTTTATCCGACAAATTTATCCAACGCCTGGCTGTGTTGGCACACAATAATACATCATATGTGTCATAACATACCGGTTTATAATTAATTAAATTTAGACATCACTTCAGCTGCAGGTTATCTGGTGTAGCTTTACAGTAGGCACTGTCCTAAGAGACTGCCCTTTGGATTATTTCAAACCCGGTCAGCTCATCCTTCATGGCAGGTTTCAGTGTGAATAAGTATAGGTGCGGCGAAGTAGGAGGTTAGAATGTAGCACATTATAGTGGTCTTTCGTACACTTAGTCTCTAAAGACGGGGGCGGGGAGGAGATATGATTGAGAGATTGAGGTTCAGCTGCAAACATGATTACAGTCGGGTCATGTTTAGATGTATGCAAAGGTTGATTATGACTGGTCATGTTGATTTAATTTTAATATAAAATGTCTAGAGATTTCATTCTGTCTTATCCAGAATATATTAATGTTGATCCTCTGGCTGTCACGGGACCCAGTGGCTACTGTTGTCTCTGTGAATGTTAGTCGCTGAAGATTGCAAAATATCATGGCGAATAAATGTCTGAGGTAGACTTGTATTTGAATATGAATACTACTGGGGTTATAATATATGAGATACCAATAGAAATACCAGTACAGTTATGAAATTTGAATAGTAGACTTAAATGTATTTCAATATAAATATAGTCAGCTCCCATGATAGCTAGTCTTTGATCAAACAAAAAACTTCCATTAACCGGAGATAGCAGATGTGTGTTTAATGTCAGGACTGGGCGAGATTGTGAATGAGTGAGTGGTGTAATAAATGGTTAATCATATTTGATAAGAATGGTCAGCCTCAAAATGGTTCATTTCAAACAAAGTTGATGTTTCTGCGTTTTTGAGTGATTAGCAAATACTAGTATGTAACCGAAGTAAATAAAGTCATGAGTAAATATTGACGGAAGGAATTGTTCCTAACATTTCACACGACTGCAGGTTGATGAGGAGGGTTGATGAATGATTTGGGAATATTTCCTGGGATCAGGAAGAGTATTACAGGAAAAAAGAATTACCATCAGTTCATGAAGCGCATCGTATTAGTTCTTGGGCGTATTCCGAGAATTGTAATATTTCCACATCCCCTGAATACTCCAGTCAGAAAAATTAGCTGATATAATGCCTGTTATTGGCTGTCCAATTTGTCTTTAGGTTATCAGTAAGAGAAACTGCCAGTTGCATATTCCTTTTAGTGGATTGCGCGGGGTCTGAATGAACATCTGGTGGAAATGAGTGATATATGTCAGGAGCCGCATGGTGGATACTTCCACAGTTGTTGGGTTGTTTGCTAATGTAAATGTGGGCCACATAAAAGGTATGGATACCACCGCTGTACGTGTACGGTGTGGACTGATGTTGGTTAATGATGGCATCTGTCGTATTGTCCAAAGATAATAAGGCTCTTCTTTGTATTGGAGATATTGTGTTCAAGGTTATAGTTCTCTAAGATGCTGGGCCGATAATGGACAACTAGAATGGGGAATATCCATTTTGATGTTATGCTGATTGGTATTTCACGTTGTCGGAGCAAATATGTCATGATTGTGAAGCGTCATGAATGTGTTCATAATAATGGCCAATGTCTTAGACGGGAAGAAGTATGGGCTGTTAAAAGCTCACCCGGATGGCACAGTCATTAGAGCGCTGCACTGCAAACCGCCAATATCTGGTTCAATTCTGGCTCATTATTATTGCCTGTGTTTGTGAGATTTATTTCCCTTCGGCCATATGTCCCAGATATGCCCTGCACCAAGGTTAAACATCTCAACTCCCATTGGCGGCTGTATAGGTGTTTAGTAACTGATGTATGTGTACACAGATGTTGATATCAGCCAGACTTCACTGTTTTGGTGATGACATTTCTGAGATTTACATCAATACGATTTAGGAACCAGTGATCAGGTGACAGGTGATCGTAATGTATGAGTCTTTATTATCTCTGACCTCGATAAGAATTTGGATAGTTCGTGTTCTTTGGAGATCTGATGATCCGTAGGAATGTCAACATCGACTATTTAAGGAAACTGTATAGGATTGAGGATGTTTAAAGATTGTGGGTGTTTACAAAATGAATGTAGAATATAAAGTATCGTCTTTAAGAGTACTTTCTGCACAATGCCTTAGTTCACCTGGCTGAATGAGCGTTGTCGGTGATTGCATAATAAATAAATAAATAAAGATAAAAACGGAGAGATTCCCTGCTGTGAATCATGTCACCTATAATGAGACATCTGTGACTACTGATGTCATTTTGTTTCCCATATCACATATGAAAAGGATCGGCTATTTTCTGGGACTGAACATAATTGATGCTCTATAGGCAAACGTATGCGGATTGTGTGGGTGTGTGAGTGAGTGGTTGGGTAAATGATAAGCGATGACACGAGGCAACACTATGTGTTAGATCAGGAGCCACTCATGGCCAGTCACTGTGTAATGTACAGAGTACTGATGGTGCTCAGATAATTTGTTATCATGATTGATAATAATAATAATGGTTCAAAATAATGATACTAACTAATTTTATTGTTTGTAATGTATAATTCTCTTGTCTCTGTATGGTTTTCTTACTGACCATTCTTTACCGAATTTAATACTACTATTAATAACAATAAGCAAATATTGTATTTGTAGATTGTTTGTTATCATATCTGATGTATCTTAGTAGGTTATTGCACAATAAACAAAAGCAAAGCATCTCTTGTTACCATAAACATACAGTTTTTGTCTATTGGTTAGAACTTATGGGACATGTTGCATGTCATAAATATGTCGAACCAGTAATACGATAAAGCCATCCTGAGAATTTAGTAGGTATATGATAGATGTAACTACTCGTGTTATCTTTTAATTAAATATGGATTTTACATTGTGGAAGAGTTTTGTTTTAGATCCAAAAACAAGTGAATCTAAGACAATTTTTATATTTTACTAATAAATGACCGTGCTGAACACCCAAACTTGTGATGACGGTGGTGATGATGATGGTGTGTGTGTGTGTGTACGTGTGTGATAATATTACAAACGTATTGTCCTATCACTGTCTGCCAGTATAGTTCACAAATAGTGAATCTTTGAAATGCGTGACTTTCTGAGAAACAAATGTAACAGATTGCAGGTGATGAAGGGTTCTTTCTGGATATCACTGAGTAGATCGAGCTGATTATGGATCAGTGTATTGGTAACCTAGTTTATGGCATCATTATGACGTCCATCTTGTGACTTTTATTTAGGCGTAAAACTAAGTGACTCTTGACTAACACTCTGTCGGACTATACTATCGGTCTACAGTTGACTCAGTATTGACCGCATGTCCTATATAGTAAAAGCTCATTGTGCCGAAGTTCCGGGGAATTGCATAAATACATCGAGACAACCGGAGTTCGAAAGAGTCGTATTTTGTCCAAATCACCAAACCGGCGATAAAACAAGAAAAAAAAACTGAGGTGAGCGATAAAGAAAGAAAAATGTAGAATGTGTTTTTCATGTGCATAAATCTAAAATATATACATAAATAATTCCTGAAAACGTCGTGCAGCAGAGTTTGCTTGTAGTTTGCACATTGTTTTTTCTCTCTCTAAATTGACAGGTTTAGCAGTATACCAGTTGTACACATATTCTCCATTTAGATCCTGTTTTAATCTATACGGAGCATTGTGCCATCTTTATCTCCTGGTCCAGGTCCTGTATCAACCTGCAAGATTTGTTGTTTGTTTATACACCCAGCTTCAGGTAACTTGATGTCATAGGTTTTGTTTTAAGTGGACTATAAACCTATCCCACACACCAACACACACACATACCCACCCTATGTCCGATGCCGTAACAGTGTTATATCATGTACATAAAAATACAAAATTGCCAAACTACCATTAATTGTTATCTGGTGAAACATTGTTTTTTCTAAAATCAACAAACTATTAAGTAATTTGTATTTAGCTCATTTAAATATGTAGAAGTTGGCTCTTTGCCAGAGCTCAGTTTAATAACCGCCTGGGGGGGGGGGGCTGCTCCGCTGGGCGCTCCTTCATATGAATGTGGTAGTTATGTCTGTGGGGATTAGACGGTTACCTTGAACACCTGATGGATGTTCTGTTCGGATTGCCACTGACCAACAACTCCCACCTTCCACACGGTGCCCTCTTTCCATGGACACGGTCTGTTTTCTTTCTTCTCGTAAAACCATTAAGTAGCCGAGAGAAGACGTACTCTAACTGCTACAGACATCAGCAGCAGTTAGACGTCGAATTCTACCCTCTTTAACACATCGGATGTCTCCAGAAAGGATTAAGTTTCCAGCGTCTCGGCCAAAATCATCAACGGGCTGACCTCATTTAAGACACCGTACCATAGTTCTGTATTCATACTTGTATGGCTTCTGGCTGAATATTGAAAAGAGCGTTAAAGCCCCCCCCCCCACACCCCCATCTTCATGATATTGTGACCGGAGAAATTACCTTATCAGATGTGAATTAGTCTGGAATACGAATTAAGACATAGCTTTAACTCTGGTCTGCTGCACCTCATTCAGGTAGGAGTTGTTATGGCAGTCGTAATTTGTTTTAAAGAAGCCATCCAAAAATTAATATTATACCCACACGAAATGTGTTGAAAAGGCTTTTCTAATATTATTTGGTGTGATTTTGCGTATATTACTTACGTGATATGTTTTTGTTTGAGCTGTCTCGAATTACTGGCCGAACGAACATTATTTCATTTTTGCATTGTTCGTACCTGTATCAATCAGATGAAGACACGGCTTTGGGCCAAAAGTGATGATACGAGACAAAACTAGTTACTTACCTGTGTCCATCATTACTTCACATTTTCGCTGTCAGAACATCAACGATCCATCTGCCAACCAACTTCACTATCCCCGTTGTACTCGACCCTGTCTCCCACCGTTCGGGCTGAGGTGTTAGCCGTGAGCATTTATCTACCAGGTGTTTATTGTGTTAAGGCTGTCACTTCCCGCCTACAGTCGTACAATGACAGTTCGTGCCATAAGCCGGTTGTCGGCTCCTATGATTATAGGTGGTCAGAACGATTGCTAATGAGGTGTGCTATTGTCTTAGAGATGACGGCCCAAGCTTCTTGTGATAACATTAATCAGTCAGCTGCCTCTAGTTCGACTTCCACCTGATGCCAACGACAGACACGGAGTGGCCAAATGTGTGTGTGTTTGTCCTTAGTCCAGAGCAATCTTATTGCTATTCTCCAACAAGCGGCGCGCTCTCCCACGACCAAACTTCGATGCAGGCTCGTCGACCAGCCAGCCCACAAACCAGCCAACCAGCTAGCCAATACGGTGGATCTCTCTCTCTCTCTCTCTCTCTCTCTCTCTCTCTCTCTCTCTCTCTGTGTGTGTGTGTCTGTGTGTTCTCTCTCTCTCACCCGCCACTCAGCCCACCCATAGCTCAGTTGCCCGTCAGCCAGCAGCTCTATGCCCTGCTATTCCCTGGTGGTCTCGTCGCTGCTTGGCCGGCATTTCACCTACGGCTTTATGCTATAGACGATGGTTACCGGGGACTCGTCATCGCTCGCAATAGATAAGAGATACAAGTGTCCGACTGGTAATGTTTACGCCGACACGTCCTGTCTTCCATAAAGAGGCACTTCGCCCTCTTTCTAATGGTCAAGTCGTCTCGCCATTATGTCCTGACATGAGACGCTGTACGCTGGAACCCGAGTCAGCCGTGACACCTGTATAAAGGTCACCGGGACTTGTGTTGTGAGACACATAATGGCAGTAATTAGGTCACAATACTAGAGTACGCCTTCCTATTATGTTTTGCCATGAGGCTGTGTGGTAAAACATGAATTATCCGCTACCTGTGTAAGACGGTCATTTGTCTACTCGGGTCATCTGAGGTGATTATGTTGGTTTTATTTATGATAAGTCAGGCAAGGAATCGATCTTAAATAAGGTCATAGTGGGAGCTAATCATCGGTCGGTTAGGATTTTTAGTAATTTGTCCTGCAACGAAACTGGCCATTATTATCCGAATTAGTGACCACCTACTATAATCTATCATCTGTCAATCACAGAGCTTGTTGGCATATGACTCATAATGGATCGCGTTCACTCAAAGGCAATGGTTTGTAAATAAATCTGGCATCCTCTAAGCGATCATGCCAGCTCCTGTTCCGGTCTTCCAAGGACTTTACCCTACCTAGTATTTGAATTCGTACACTGCCATGTTATCATCAACTCACCAGGGGGTATATCATTACTTCACTCACATATAACCCATGATGGTTCATCTCCCCCCTTGGTTCACAGTTCTGCCGACTTTACTCATGACCGAGTCAGAACTCGTGTCCCTGACATTCTACTCCTGACATTCTATCCACTCTGCCATCTCATCCTTCTCCCGTCCATGGGTAGATTGACCCGAGAGTGGGAGTGATCTCCTTGACATAATGTACGCCGACTGATTGACCTCTGAGTCAGTGTAGTGTTTTAACAGATAATTGATGTCGATCAAAGTTAGAAGATTGATGACAAAGGTGGTTATCGGTGAGTTCATAGTGTTGTGGATGAGCTGTCTTTATTGATGTGACAACTAAGGTAGGTCATGTGTCAGGTGACGTCGGATGTGAGGAACTGGGAGACAGATGTGGGGGGAGGGGATTCCTGAATCGCAGTTGGTATGACATTGGGTTGCATTATAGACCTTCTGGTTGTGGGAAGGGCATTCACATTGCCTAACTGTTAGCCTGGTTAGCCACATACCTCTGGCATGTAGGTTCAAATCATATTCTCAGAAGGTCTAAAGGGTGTTTCATCTTTCACTTCGCCTTGTTACCTTTGAAGTTGAGTCAGCCCATTTAGCCTACCAACTGTCAAAACAAAATGAATGTTAAAAAAGGTATTTATTATTTTTCAGCTTATAGGATGGTCCATTGTCGCTGTTACCTGCGCGCGCGCTCGCAAGTGTGTGTGTGTGTGTAGTTATCCTCGAATAGGACCCCATCTAAAAGATGCATAAAGATTAGAGAGTACTTTGATAGAATGTCACCTGTCATTGTTCTGTGTATCGATTACGCACATCAATTTGTACAATAATATTTGTTCCCTATCAGTGTGTGGTATCTGAAGGGTGAACAATGTGAATATGTGTTGTCTCAAGGCAACTGTGTGAAATTAGATGATAAACCCAATGATCATGTGGCTTAGTAATAGAGTGGTTGAGTGGAAGAGGCGAGGCTCAAGCTTCAGGTCCACAGAATCCCTGTAGACCTGTCTTGTGGCTTTAGATTGACATTAGACGACAAACGGTCTAACTTTGGAGGACAGGATGGCTTATTGTGGATTCTCTAGTTATAACTGGCAACCTGAAATCAGAGTAATCCTCGGGGAGTTCACGTCACTGCCAGATTGTATGGTACTCTCACAAAAAGGCTGGAACAAAATCCTCATTTTTATCCACAGTGTAAAGTCATCACATAGTTTAAGCCATGGATTTAGTGCCTCAACATAAGTTTGAAGCTTAGAATTTGCCCAAGAGTCACTGGTGACATTGTGAGGTTTGTGTGTTAATAATGAGTTGTATCATTATACAGTATTCACACCCTCACTCACTCAGTCACTCATTGAGGGTGTTGCCATGGCCTAACTGATAGTGCTGATAGTTGGGCACCGATCTTTGGTACCTGGAGGAGTCGAATCCCAGCTTGGCTTTAAATGTATAAAGAGTTTTCATGTTTCACTTTATCCCATTACCTTTAGAGATCACTTGATCCTCTTTAAGAGTACCGTTTGCACAGAGGTGGCCGCAAAACAGCAACAGTTATTGCTCACTCCCTCACTCATTTACTCACCAACCGCCCCCCCCCCATTACTAAAGATTAGCACAAACAAAACCATTTAAAACAACAAATAAAGAATCAGTCCTCACCTTTGATGTCATGTTACAGCTGTTGACCTGATTATATACTCTCCTATCGAGTGTCATGACTTTATATATATATATATATATATATATATATATATATATATAGAGAGAGAGAGAGAGAGAGAAAGCTATATTCCGTGATATTTAATTTCCATTATATATCATCTTGTGTGGTTATGCCCGGTAGTAACTTGAAAAACACCCTGTAACCCAGAACTGCTGGGTTACAATTTGTTTTTCAAGTTACTACTTTATGACATTGTCAACATTTTGTGTTATAGACTGACAGGACAAAACGAGGTCATTTGTGGATCACTGTAGTAACTAATACATCATGACGTATTGTCAATTCTACATGTACATAGTTAGGAACTTTATTCAAGAGACCATTATTATTTCTGATAGTTTAAGATCAGTTGCCTCCCTTTAATAACGCCAGACTGATAACCATCTGTTTAGCATTGTATGCGTCCACGTAGTAGAAAGTATCCAACACAGATGGGATCTTAAATGTAAGTAATTTGATCACTATGCCACAGTAAGGACGTACAAGCTGTAAAGAGACACGGAAGGTATTGTGAGCGGCTGTGGATCAGAATCAGTTTGTGTGTTCGTTATAAAATGTTCAAGGTCAGTAAAATTCAAGTTAAAAATATATTACAATAAAAATATCAAAGTTCTGTTTTCAGTGTTGCTAATATTTATTAGCTTTAAAGTACTACATAAAAGCCAGACTGTCCTTCCAAATATTATCAACTCAGATAAAGAAATGACCCATTGTTTTAATACCGTACCTTCTTCTGTCAAAAGATATTAAATATGCATGGTGAGTTCTCTTCCAGCACCTTATCACAGGATATGCCATTAGTAGAAGAATCCTGCAATTGTCCATTTGAGCCTTTTAGAGAGATGTCAGACAGTTGCTGAAAAGATCATCTAATGCTTTCTGTGCAGGTGACCCTATACCTACATGGCTTGTGAAGGAATGTCTGGATGTTCTGATAAGCCTAGATAGTTAATAAATTATGATCTCTGGGTATTTTCCCAAGATCCATAAAAACCGTCATTATAAAACCATTAATTAAAAAACCAGTTTGGACTGTAATGTTCTACCTCTTTCAAATCTCATATTTTTATCTAAAACTATAGAAACGGCAGTTGCTTTCCATCTAAACAAATATTAATTTTAGTTAATAATGACCTTAGTGAATCACTAGAGTCTGCCTATAAACGTGGTCACAGCACTGAAACAGCCTTGGTTCAGATGAAAAATGATATCATGATGTCAATTGATAGCCAGTATTACTTGTTCTTCTGGACCTGTCTACTGCATTTGATGGAGTTGACCATAATGTTTGGTCTTCAATTACCCCTAATGGCTCAGTAAGGAATCTTGGGGATGTTTTTCACCACTGTGTTAACATGTATAAACATGTCACATCAGTGTGCCAAGCTACCTTACTACCATCCCTTTGTTACATCTCGCATAGTCTATTGCAAATCCCTCTTATATGACATATCTGATTATATTATCTCAATCGCCTTCAGAAAATTCAGAATAGTGCAGCTCACATAGTGACAAATACTCGAAATTTTATCATACCATCCCAATTCTTCAAAAACTTGATTTGTTACGGACAGTTACCGGTAGACAGCGTATCCATTTCAAGATTTTACTAATAACTTTTAAATCTATCAATGACAAGTCATCCTCAAAACCCATGTCATCCAGTCAGATATATTTGCAGGAACCAGTAACTTACCTCAAGTGATGATGATTGATGTTTTATGGCCACTTTTGTGCATATGGTAGGCTAAATAGGACGCTCGCCGTTTAGTGTTACAGCTCCAACTTTGTGGAATAGGCTGCTGGCAGATATTAGAAATGCGCCGCCTTTTGAAAATTTTAAAGCCCTTCTAAAAACACAACTGTTCAAAGTTGCTTTCACAGATAAATAATAATTATCTTTTAAATCTCTTAATTGATTTTTACAGAGATAGTATTTTTATCTTTGATCGGATCCTGCTCGTTTACGGCACTTTATTAAATATATATTATTATTACTATTATTATATCTATTTTGGAGATATGACATGTCCTTTTCTCATTATACCAATCACAAAAATTGATTTTATCTATTCATTCCTTCCTTAGTTGTTGACTTTTTGTTGTCTTCATAATATACTGACTTCTAATTGGTTATAAGGTATAGCTGGTTGCCATTATTCTTTGTTGTCATTAGATTCCAGTGGGGGGGTGAGGTGTATAACCAGAATCTCTGCTATAAACATTTCTCATTAGTTATCGTTGTTAATAATGATGTTCTGAATACCTTCAAGCCATACAATTGAACCCTAGGGTGTTACCTGCGTCTATGGAAGTTTACATCTGTCTGTAAGATGTTTCAGGATTATCATTGCGGATTTCTCCAGAGAGAAGCCCTTGCCATATATTCCACATATGACCAGTACCAAGGCAAAACCAAGAACTCACTAATTCGCTCAGCATTTCACTGACTATCTCACTCGCTTTCTCACTCAGTGAAACACCCACCTTGACTCACCTATTTACCCCCCCCCCCTCTCCAACCAGGCTTAGATGACGTGATGTTAAGGTGAGAACTTGTATGCAGAAATACTATTGGACCACGTGACCTGTTTTATGTCAGGGTAAGATATTATTGTACATCAGAAGTCACCTCATTAGAACATGTATAGGCAGGATGAGGAAATGTTCTTTGATGTTTTCATCTTCATCGTTATTATTTTTTTATCATAGTTATACCTGCTTGTTGGAGCATTGCAGGTCCTGTCCATCTATGGAAATCACCTGTACAACGTGCAGCTGAACCCTGGGCCCGATTGAAGGCAGCTGCGCCTCGGGATCAACATCGTCCTCATCAGGAATTAGACCAACATATTGGCAGATGGTGCCAAAGTCCAGAAATCATTGTTGGTTAAATTTTGGTCTTTTGTGAAGTGCATTGATGTAAGAACCGAACTTATTTTTATTTGTCTGCTTCTTTCCATCTCCTTATTTACCAGAGGCAGACACCGTCTCCCTACTGTAATGTCAGCTTTTCTTAGTTTAATTATGTAAATTTCATAAAAAGAACCCTTACAATACATGGGGATCGACTTTGTGCAATATAACACGTACTCCTTATTTTACACCCGGTTAGATTATGCACAAGAATGAAAATAGCATTTATCCCGAACACCAGCCTTTAATATGTGAGTCTGGGAACAATTTATTTCTTGAGTTGACCATTAAGCTAACGTTTGTTGTTGTTTTACAGGGTTGGCTACATCGTGGTAACACATAAATACTAAAATAGTAATGACACTTGTGTGGGTGGGTGTGTGAATATGATGTTGACGTTACCCATGGTTACTATATTTCGGTTTATTCATAATAAATATCTGATATTTCTGTAGACATCTTGCTCGTTTGCGCCTGCATTTGGGCATTTACGATGTCATAAACGTGTTTCCAGCAGCTTTCCGACATCACCCGGTCAAAGGCATGTCTCTGAGGCCATCAAAGGCAGTTCTTCAGCTGTCAAAATCGTCTCGTCAGTTTAGCCACACAGATGACGTATGTCCTACGAAACTTCGATACACCTTTATGGGTGAGGAGGAACAATAACCCTTCCGGACAAACACGATGACATCCCTCAGCTGTCTCTGTCTGTTGACGTGTTTGATCTTCTGTAGATCATCCACTCCATTCCCAATGGAACAGAATTCGATATATTCACGGCAAAGTACCTGCCAGAATGTTACTCTCGTCTCTGATCTACAAGTTGTAATTACTTCCTTCGTCAGCTCTTCACAACCATATTCTCCCGCGTCCTTAATAATCACTTATGAGGCTGGAATCATTTCATTTGGGGAGAGGTATCTATAGCTGATTCGTTATTTGAGAGGGAGGGAGAGGAGATGATGTGGAGGGGGAGGGGGAGGGAAGAAGGTAGTAGATATAGTAATGACGCGGGGATGGTCGTGCTGTGTTCGTATTTGTTGATAGATGGCCAAGGACAGCATGTGGATGTTTTCATTTTATTAATAATCGTTTTTTTTTTCGCCGCCGCCGAAGAGTTCTTCTTTGCGTGCTTATTAGGTCGGGTGCTGATAATGATGAGGTATGTGTGTGTGTGTGTGTGTGTGTGTGTTAGGATATGTAAGAATAAAGTGAACTGTTTACGTTCTTTAATTTGACCATGTTTACCATGTCTGTGTAGTTAGTAACTTGATTCTGTTTGTTTACAGTGACTGCCTTTGTTGACTTTGACTTGTGTATCGAGGCTATTTTCATCTGATGTTCTTCACTTTAACAATATGTTAATTGCCATCCGATATATATATATATATATATATATATATATATATATATATATATATATATAATTTTAATACTTATTTAAATCATTTTTTAAATGTTGAAAATAATTCTTCAGAAGACCCACAACGTCGATATAGGGTTATGTACTGCAGGTTTGTGTCTATTGTACTAGGATCATGGTGTGAGCTGTATTGGGGAGCCTGCGGTACCTAAAGACCTATGGTCCCGACCAAGGATTTATACGGTACTGTCTTGGGATGCTAGCTGTATACTTAATGATGCTGCACTGTATATCCACGCCAGCTAGAGCTGTGGTGATATAGAATGAGCATAGAAGAGTTTTATTATTATTGTTGTGGTGTTGTAGGGCTGAGTCTATTTATCAGTGTCAAGATGTGTTGCTGTACAGTGTGCCTATTAATACTAGAGACTGAGCTAATATATCAGGCATACATTTGACATGTTCGAAGAGCTTACTGAGGTTATTGGGACGCCTCTAAGTCATGCTCTAGTCAACTTCATGTGTGACATCGAAATATAATGAAAAATTTCTGGCTGAAGTTAAGAGTTTATTACTTGGTCCAACACAGCTATTAGAGTAAATCCATGGCTGAGCTGGTAGTACGGTTGGTCTCAGAATTGAACGACTATAGTTTGAATCTTACTGTGTATCTTTCATTTCGCATATTACCTTCAGTAATTACTAAATAAATCATCATAGGCCACTTCAGTACTATAGTGATTAAGGGGCAGCACTGCCGACTTCAAGATTAAGGTTCAAACCGAACTAATTTTCAGTGTTTGGGGGATGTTTCCCATGGGAATTCTCCACGACTATGTATTCTAGGTATCACTCGACAACTTGCTGGCATGCTCACTCACTCACTCATGCACGAAGACTTTTATATGGCAACCCCAAAACATTCTCACATTTATACCGTCTGACATGCTATTCAGTTTCATAGGAAAGCATTTTATATGAATCAAAGTATAGTTGAGTTTTACTTCTGGCATTGTTCACACTTTGACCATATGGCCAAGGGGTTACTGCCAAGGAAAACATCCGACAAAAACAACTGTGGGTCGAAAAAAAAACATTCACACACACGTTAAATACAGATGAGAAAAAAACGTGATGGGAGATAAACGTCAGGGAATGTGATCGGTGATAAACGTCAGAGACTGTGATCGATCATAAATGGCAGGGAATGTGATCGGTGATAAACGTCAGGGAATGTGATCGGTGATAAACGTAAGGGAATGTGATCGATCATAAATGGTAGGGAATGTGATCGGTGATAAACGTAAGGGAATGTGATCGATGATAAACGTCAGGGATTGTGATCGGTGATAAACGTAAGGGAATGTGATCGGTGATAAACGTAAGGGAATGTGATCGGTGATAAACGTAAGGGAATGTGATCGATGATAAACGTCAGGGATTGTGATCGGTGACAAACGTAAGGGAATGTGATCAGTGATAAACGTAAGGGAATGTGATCGATGATAAACGTCAGGGA
Organism: Paralvinella palmiformis; assembly: GCA_025642065.1. Classification (NCBI taxonomy): domain Eukaryota; kingdom Metazoa; phylum Annelida; class Polychaeta; order Terebellida; family Alvinellidae; genus Paralvinella; species Paralvinella palmiformis. The sequence continues at coordinate 77,376 of JAODUP010000088.1, read as the reverse complement.
ATGTGATCGGTGATAAACGTCAGGGAATGTTATTGGTGACAAACGTCAGGGAATAGATCAGGAATTAAGTATTTCAAGAAAATCTGACGGACGCGTGCCACGTAAAAGGTTAATGAAAGAGGATGGGGCGGTGATGAAGACATGCCATTGAAGTTGATGTTTATCTATAAATACTCGCACCCCACAAAATGGACCATCTCTTAGAGACTAAATGAAAATATTAATATCTATAATCTCTGGGATGGAGACACGTTAGCTGATTGGTTGATGGTGAGACATTAGTTAAAGTAGTCGGAGATTATTATTCTCAACCAATTACCGTCTAGAGAGTAATCCAGATAATGTTCAATATTTTCAGTTTATTAGTGTTTTTTTACTAGTCTGTAGCATCCAATCAGTTAAAAGTAGGACATCAGTCTCTCAGATTAGCGGTTTATATCTTTTTCGTGTATTTGATGTCACACATTACTCCGTGTACAACTCCTCTGTGTGTGTGCGTGCGTGCGTGTGTGTGCGTGCGTGCGTGCGTGTGTATGTGTGCTCACTGTCGCTCAAGATGGTTAGCATATCTTGTTACAAAATTAATAATTGTACGTTAACCTAACCCAACTACACCAATCTAAGAACTTAACACTTCTAGTTAATAGACATCTTCATTCAGGTATTGGTGCTAACCATCTGGAGATTTACTCCTTCCAACTGCCAATCATTTACACCCACACACCCCTCCCCGCCACTAACACCGATACATCCCGACTCCTACAGTTAGCCACTGACGTTTTATATTACTGGATGTTTAAAAGGCCAGTATTTAGGTTATACGGTGACTTTGAACTGAGGTACTCTATAGTTTTCTAACCACTACATTACCACCTAGCTATTTGAAGGTTTCCAGTGGTAGTCCATAAGGTACTTCCTAGTGTTGTAGACGTGTGGCCCAATCAGTATGGATCATTGTAAATCATCACTCTACACACTATGATAACGTGAGTTGCTTCAAGAAGTGACAGTTGATAATCTTCTTTAATCTAATCTCCTGCCAGCTATCTCTCTCTCTCTGTGTGTGCATATGTAGTGTATGTGTGTGTGCACATATGTAGTGTGTGTGTGTGTGTGAGAGAGAGAGAAGGGGGGGTTCCATGATGCTACACTTTTCATCATGGACATTACAATTATATAATGGTGCAAAATTATGGATGTAGAGATACTAGGTGTTCTAGTATCTTTAGTGTTATCCTTTGTCCTGGAGGTAATAAGTAAATATCTTCATCCCTATAACAGAAGTGAAAATAAATTGTCTTCCTATTGTTGTCCTCAATATAATACTAGATGTAGATGTTGTCCTTATCATAATATCAGACGTAGGTCTTCAAGTCATTAAAATAATAGTTAAGTGTCATCCTAAATGTGGGATTTACAATCACACCGTTTTGATCTTCTTTAAGACATGTTAGTTGGCACGTTCACATGGACGAGCGCGCACACACGCACGCACACACACATACGCGCGAACGTATGCACACACGCGCGCGCACACACTGTCGTACTAGTTTTGCTTTTGTATTGTTATCTTTTAAGGTGCTAACAAAAGAGATATTGTAATTAGTACACATCTCAGACAGGTTTGCTCATTATCATCATTACAACTACCCATCATCATCAACATCATCATCATCATCATCATCATCATCTATATCATCATCATCAGTATCATCCTCACAGCAATTATTGCCATAGCCCTAAATGGTTTCTTCTAATGCCACAAGCTTTAATGCCATTGGCTTATGTCTCTGGAGTGGGAAATCGGAGACGTTTACAGGAAATCGTAAAAGCTTTGTGGTTTCCTTGGCCTCTGGTTAATGTTTCTTTCGATGGCCGCTGGTGAGCAGCTGTTTGTTGGACGGCTGTTTATTGACAGCTGGTAGTGTTTGGTTTGTCTGATTGTGCTGGACAGTATGATTGGTTGGCATGACAGTATCGAGGACTGTAACAGTTTTGCACTGTCCGTGATAAATGGCTGTAACAGTGGAAGACTGAAGCGGGAGGTGTTATGTTTAAAGCTGTAACGGTTGATGTCTATAATAGTTGTCAGTTGTAATGGTTGATGACGGTAACAACTGTCAGTTATAATGGTTGATGATTGTAACCAGGGCTCAGTTATTATGGCTGATGGCTGTAATATGAGCACATTTTAATGGTTTGACGACTGTAAAGGTGGAAGATGTTGACACTTGTTGACATTAATAATTGATGAGTATCATCTTAACTAGATAAGTATAATTGTTGATAACTGGAATGTTACTGACTGTAATGGTTGAAGACTGTAATATTAAATACGGGTGACTGTAATAATAGTTAATTAGTACAACAGTATGGTATTAGAACAGTCAGATGGTAGATGACTGTAACAGTAGGGAGCTGTAATAATTAAGCACTAATAGCAGGGAGCAGTAACATAAAGCAGTTTTAACAGGAGAAAGCTATAATGGTAGAGTACTGTAACAGTATGATCCTGTAACAATAGGATTCTGTAACAGTAGAGACTAACTGTAGAAATAAAGGGATACTAACAGTGTTCAGGACTGTAACAGTAAGAAACCACTGTAGGAGTAGATGGCTGTAACGGAAGAGGGCATATAACGGTAAAATAAACTGTAACAGTAGAACACTGTAACGGGAGAAAGTAGGCTGAAGGCTGGACGATTTGTACCAATCATTTATAGCACTTCTGAGCCAATTGTAAAGGTTAAGCCAATAGGATGTAAGAAAGGCTGTGTCGAGCATAGAAACAATGGTCGTATATATATATATATATATATATATATATATATATATCCCTAGTGTAGGACAATAGAAACATGCCTGGTATGGATTAATGTGGCAATCCTCATTAGAAACGAAAACACAGAAACATGCCATTTGGGTCGCCAAAGACAAAAACCCTCCAAACACCGGATACTGTCAGGTGATAGTCTGACATATATATATATGTCAGATAAACAAGACAATCATTATTGTGTGTTTGTTAAGAACATGTTGGCAGAATTATAGTCCTCGCGTCTTCTTCTGTTAGTTGTCATCTTCCCCTTTGGGATTTATAAATGTATTAATTATGGGCGTTAATTGTTATTAATTTCAATTGCCTATTAATAATTGATCACGTCGTGTGGCGACATCCCAGCGAACGGCTTATTATAATTAGATCGTTTTCTAATCAGTTAGCTTGTTTACTGATAACAAAACTTGGTACTAAATATGTCGATATTAGTTAGGTTGGTTGGTTATGTTTTATGTGAGATTTCAGTGTTTTGATTGGAATAATAAATATTGGACAGACGACACGTTAACGTTATCGTAATGGTTGGACAACATTTCAGATACTTTTAATCAAAATATAAATATAAAAATATTACATGTACATAATGATCGTACCAGGGCAATATATATATATATATATATATATATATATATATATATATAGGCAAGCTAGATTTTGTATTATTAACGATTAAAGATGTATGTCAGCGTGCGATCTAGATAATGTCAACCTGACATAGTCACACTCCTAGCACCAGAGTGACCTAGATTTAATGTTAGGAGTAATATTTCGAGATGCATGGATATATATGGATTATGTTTGATCTTACTGTTATTAGAGATATGTATATATACATGTACCATTACCTAACTGTCAGACATATGATCTGTAAATATTAAAATATTAGTATTTATTAGCTGATAGTAGAGGTGATAGGTAAATGTAACCTGTCACCGATTACTGGTATGTGGATGTATCTGCGGATAAAGATAAATTAATGTGCGTTATCTGACAACATGGACGGACAAATGAACTAGCTTCTCTGATAACCCGACAAATGAAAAGACCCCCCCCCCCACATCACACACACACTGGGAGAGAGAGAGATATCCTTTAATACATGTTAGAAAAGCATGAATGTCAACCAAACAACCTCCAGGAAGTGATATCACCAAAAGTAGATCACTAAGAAGACAGAGAATCCCGTTTGATGTTAGTCACGTGACTTTATTACTTCCTGTCGGCGTTGATGATCTATATCAGCTGACTACTAAGTCTGTCTATATGACGTCAGACGATGTGTGTGTGTGTGTGTTGGTCATCAGAAGTGACAAGTTGAGAAGTGTATCATTTTTATTAAGAGGTTTGTAAATATTTGACTCCACTCAAACAGCCAGCTAACATCAGACGATGTCATTTTTACACAGAGTGATCGATTTCGTTTTTCCCCCTGGGATCATCATAATCTAGAAGACAATTTCGCTCAGAGAACACACGGCATCATCATTTTCATCAGTTTGCTCCAGCATCGTTTTAGTATGATTTCTATTTGTTCAGTTGACCTGCGAGCTGTGTTGTTGAAGAGGTAAATGCGATTTGTTACCACTGAGAGACCTCGGTGTGGTAGCGCTGCCCCTGGCACAGTTCGGACGTTTCATGGCTGATGTGCCATGGCATAATGTCCAGGTTTTGTTGTGAACATATCAGTCGGATCATAAATCGGTTTATGAAGCTTGTTCAGAAATGAGTGTCATGACGCCTGGTGTCGTAATATGATTTGGTAGAGTTGAATTCCCATGCCTCATTCCGCTCACCTGTAAGCGAGATCAGAGGTGAATGATGGTTTACTAGGGAAATGGTTTATGCGGTGATGAAGGTGAATGGGTGTCAGATACCTATAGGAATGTCACCATCAGCTAGGAAAACAACATTTATATATTGGTATTTAATATCGGTCTGTTGTTAACAAACCTGTGTTTGAACGCGTCTATAAACAGACTTAATGTGTCAACGTACTTAGAAGATTTAGCAAGTATTAATGTGCCCTAAATCATGTAGGTAGTGGCAGTGGTCAAAGAAGTGTAGAGAACATCCAACAAGCGATAATTGTCAAAGCACTTAGAGCATCTAGAGAACAGCAACGATCGCTGTACTTAGATCATCGTATGGACATCAGTAGACAGCATACTTAGATGACCAAACCTACGTTACTGATCAAAGTTCTTAGACCCAAAATCTATATAAGTTATCAACGTACTTAGATCACCAAACCTACGTAAACGATCAAAGTACTTGGATCAATGGCCGAAGTACTTAGATCATCAAACATCAAGTAATGATCATAGTACTGAAATGATCAAAAATATATATTAATCATCTAAGTACTTAGACTAGGTACATCTGGTCAACGTTGATGAATACGCTCTGTACAGTATGATATTATTATACCTTAAACTATTATACATAGTCAGTTATTTTCAATAGAAGTTAAATTAAAGGATGTGATCATTTAGTTAAGTCTGTTGTTTTTACGCTAATAAATATTTAAGTTTTGGAGGCTTCTGTCTTATAACCAACAAAAATGGCAACTTCTCTCTCGCTCTAAACGGAGCAGTTCATGTACTGTGCGGTTGTTTTCTTTTTCCAGTAAATCAGAACAACTTTACAACAGAAATGTGGATAAAAACGTTTTTACGAGGCATGTGATAAATAACACAATTACCATTTCAGATAGGAATTGAATAGGGCATGTTTACAGCCGTTAGGGGTAGCAACGGCAATTAATTACAAACAAAGAATAATTGACTAATGGTGTTTGGCAAAATAAAAATACATTAGCGTTTATAACTGTCATTATTTTAACAGGTTCTGCCATCAAGGTCGTACTGACCTTTTTAAGATTATTTCAGTAAAATTACCAGGACGACAACACACGCACCACGCACGCACACACACACACGCGCGCGCGCACACACAAAGAGAGAGAGAGAGAGAGAGAATGTGTGTGTAATCATTGTGTAAAACGTCACAGGCCACTCTATTCATAACCCCGATAATTCAGCAACATGTCCTGATAATGAGTTGTAATTCTCGGCACAAAACACCTACACATGCATGTAATATTCGAGAAGAGGTCAAATAGGGTGTCCAATATTTGTTTTTATAGACACCAAACGTGTTATCTAAGTAACCACGCACGGCCTGGCCTGTGTGTGGGCGCACACTATTTATAATCGCACGCTTTCTGTAACTAACCACTGCACTCACTAAACAACGGACCCTTCTTCCAGTGCTAAATGTAACCATTCTAAACAGAGGATGTTGTTATAATAACAGTGCATTAACTCCCCGTTATATGATGGAAGCTTTTAATGTTTGCTTTCATTCATTATACATAGCCATCAGAGTGGAAGTACTTGTAAGAATAAACTGTACATCACCAGTTCCAATAAGTGCTTAGATAGCTCCGTCCGTTAATAGGATAACGGGGATCTTGTGCACGCCTATTGGCTATATCGGGTCACATGATCACAAACATGTATTGCTAATGGCGCTCTCTGGCTACGTGATCTGACGCAGGTTCTACTATTGGCTATATACAGTCACATGGTCAAATAGGTGGATTACTAGTGGCTGTCTGCAGTCACATGATCACATAGGTCTATTACTATTGACTGGATTTGTTACTTTAGCATATATATATATATATATATATATATATATATCACTTTCAAAACCAGGCCTACCTACCAAAATTGTGAAATGAGAGCTTGGGTTGAAATTATGTCTTTTCATGCTTTTTCATTTTTTTTACTGTCACAATTAAATTAAAACTAAATTTAGATAGGTAATAGATAGGTAATATTTATTCTCCCCCCCCCCGTCTCTCTCTCTCTCTCTCTCTCTCTGTGTGTGTGTGTGTGTACACGGACCTGCTTTAAACAATATATCTCCTTAAGTAATCTTACCTTCAATGATAATTTGATACAGTTTTTATCAGGAGCTTCTTTTAAATGATTCTCATCTGCGGACATCTTATTGATAATGCGACAATGTATCAAGTTTTATCTAGGTTCTGTGTTTCCTTAAGGAGATGCTAGGCATTATAACAGACTTCCGACAAAAATGGAAGTCAAATTGAAACTGATTTCGATGACTTATTGTAAAAAAAAGTACTATGTGATGCAATCTTCAGTATATTTCAATTAATCTATTTTCTCCAGTATTTCTTATGTAGCTGTATTTTGTTATCGGGTTTGGGACAGTTTTATCCATGACACTAGATGGCAGTAATCTTTGGGTTCAGTGATTGCACAGCATTTGTTTTCTTCCTTTTTTGACACCTCTCGTTCTGTCACACAATCCTGACAGATTTAGTCTTCAGGGTGTGACTCTTCTCTGACATAATCTCTGTGGCTTTAGTCTACAGGGAAGTATTTTTTCGTTAGAATTTTCTTTTCAAGTTACAACCGATGTGCGGTCATTTATATCATAACTGAAGATATTCTGGGCGTGGAATTTCTGATTTTACGATTGTACTGGTGTTCCTATGTAAATATTTCCTCATTTTCTCAACGGTCATAGGGAATATCTGATATCTAATCTTTTGATACATATAGTTTTTTCACACTTCAGTATTTCATTCTGTCGAGTTCATGTTTAAAACCCACCAAGGTGAGAGAGACGTGGATTTTGTAAGAATTTCACCCTATTTTATAAGTGCGGTGGAACCAATGAACCTGTGATCTCCTAATAATGTCTGCTAGCTCTAGCAGCTTAGCCACTGAGCCTGTGTAATCGTACTGACACCGTTGCCCTGCCAGACCTATTTACATATAATGACAGCAGGCTGGCAGATTCATTTAGCGGTACAAAACACAACTGCGTCTCTTCCTGCAGAAACCAGATTCTTCGAACCAGATTATGGAAGAAAGGGAAAGAAATTTCAGTGCAGATGGCAATTTCTAATGAAAGAATGGTCTCATGTAATTTGATGGTACGTTCAATTTAAGCCGTTTATGATTGTACCTGGAGTATGCAGATTAAAAGTGATAACATATATCATTCACTAATTGGACGGTATACAGGTTTGTAGGATGAATAACTAAACAAATAAACAAGTGAGATGTTTGCTGAACAAGCTCAGGGCAGTAGAAGAATCTGTTTACTGAAGAAAAACGAATATCTGATCGGTCAGTTTCGCAATATGTCACATTTATTATGACAGAAGAGCAGAATTTTGCCTCGTTTATTCAGAATGTGTGGCTAGTAAATGAATTGAAATCGTTGGTAAATAGTCTCTCCTCTTATAACAACAACAGACGACATACGTAACAATTTCAGACTGGCTGGCTCATCAGTAGAACGGGTGCGTTATTGGAATTGACGCCTTACTGTTGGGGTGTTTGGTAATATCCGGCTAATGCTCTCAACAAGGTTTGGCTATTTTTGTTCTACTGTATCAAGTTTGGTGTGCCAGTGGAGAAATTAGTTTGCTGTCAGGCAACAGACAGACTAAGGATAGACCACGTATCTGTTGGTGTACTATATCCGTGGCATGTTTACTGTATGGTTACCACGGCGATGTAGGATTGGGTGTAAGATTGGCTGCAGGAGAGTGATATTTTGCCCTTTTTGCGGAGTAAAACGCTGCGTCACCTCGTCATGTGATCAGCTGGTCATGTGACTGGAGATGGATTCCGTGTACGAGTTGAGGTTAAGTGAGGAGCGACATCTGTCGGGATAATGTTTTGTTATCTAATGATGTCTCTTCACCACCTGATATTGGTAACAATACAATTTGTGATTTATTAGAAGGACATTTATGAGAGGGGAACTGGTGACGAGGAGAGAGGGGCTAGTACTAGTAGTAGAGAGGTGGAGGAGATTTGAGCTAATGGGGAGATAGGGGCTCATAGGGAGATGGGGGTCTCATGGAGAGATGAGGAAGACTGTGCTACAGAACTAGTGGTAATGGGAGCTATTTGGGAAGAGAGGAGCTAGTGGGTAGAGAGGGGGTGGTTCGGAGAAGGGCGCTATATAGAAGAAAGGTGATTGTGGGTTGTGAGGGAAGTTGGTGGAACGAGAAGGGCCCACGATGAGAGAGGCTGGTAGGGAGTGGTACGGATTACCTTACAATATTTTATCATCACATATCCTCATGGATGTCTGTAACCTGACCACTGAGACAAGCCACCTGTATAAGCTGTGTATAAACATACGTATCAAAGCTAAGTATCAAAGCTTAGAGAAAACTGAGCTCAATCACTAATTTGATTTCACCTACCGCTTATCCCACATGCTGACATGAAGACAAAACTAAATACTTTCATATTTCTGTGCTTAAAATCTGAGACCAGGTTACATGCATTTTATTATTACTCTAGAGTGCAGAGATTGAAATTGGACAGCTTTAACATTGCTAACTATCGAGGTTCTGAAGATATTGACCTGCAAAGTTATTAGAAAAATAAATTCAAGTTAATAAAATCAAACTTTTGGCTTGACCTGCTTGACATGTTATTGCAGGTTTAGATAGATATCTGATACAGCTTTCAGCATTGGAAGTTTCACGTCTCTATGCCAATTAATTAAAAGGTTAACAGGGCTCAAACAGGGCTAAACATTAGGCGCGATTTCGAAGGGGTCATAATCAGAGGTATCCAAATGCACATATTTTTAGTGAAACCTAAAAAGTGTGCCTGGCCTCATCATATAATGTTAGTTGATATATATAAAATATTAATACAATCTGAAGTGGTCAGGTGGGAACGTTTTAAGAATTTGGTCCATTTTATATGGAATGACCCATATATATTATACTTACGGTTAGGATGAGGTTTGGTGATGGATTATGATGATTGATGTTTTACGGCCACTTTTGTGCACAAGGTAGACTAAATGGGCCGAGCGACTTTCAAAGGTAATGAAGCGAAGTCAAAGATGAAACAACCTTCAGATATGCCCACCCCAAGATTCGAACACGGGTGGTAGTGATCTGTGGTCCGACACGCTACCGCTAGACGCCCCAGAAACACGTATATTCAATTTTTATGATAATTACTTACTTGATGTTGTCAAGAGACAGACATAATGATGTCTGCAAGATAATAATTTTCTTGCCTTAAAGGTCACAGGAAAAGGTTTCCGAAATTAGTCAAAATTATATTCTTATATATTAAAATCAATTTCAAACAGAGATCCCCCCCCCCAGAAATCAAGTTACAGTGGCTTTAAAACTTGCTTTGTTACCATCTCACAAGGCCAAAACTTTAATCGAGAATCTGCGGAAAACTTGTGACGTCATATTTGCCAAACAAAGACCCCAAACACTCCACGTGGCCTTGTTTAACATGTGTTACGTGTTCCATATTGTCTTTATTAAACATATAAAATGGTGTATTCTGTTGCATACAATTGTGCAAAGAAACGTACATCAAATACCAATGATTAACTCATTATATTCGAGGTGTAAATGCCGTCAAAATCCGGTCCGAAACAACAACAACAACCCGAAAATAAAAAATAAGTGGGTGAAAAGACACCGATGGCGGCACATCCCCGTGTAGACTATTAAGGGGCAACATATGGGAAAACCCCATGCATCCACCGAGCTCCTGTGTATAGACAAGTGCCACTTTATTTTGAATGAAGTTATGCGATAGAAGCAGGGAAATACTCGCATTCAGGCCCAGTGTGTTGACTCGTCAATGAAACGTATCCCAACACAAACAAATACACACCAATCCAAATCTTGTTGTGGACCGGAGCCGGGTTTCGCGGCGGCACAGGTGACTGTTCTGGGTCCACGTATGCACTTGCTGCAGCTAATTCATCACAATTAATATAGTCTGTGACCTTTTTCGCTAGTGGTTCAAAGCTGTAGGACTTGATATCCCTGAGAATATCAAAACTGTCGTGGTATTCTGACATGTTGTCTGTCAGCTGGTCAGAACGCTTGCAAACGAGCTGTGGCACTACGTGATGTTTGGCAAAGATGACGTCACACAATAACCCTAGCGAGTGTAGTACACACTAGCAGTGGCTCGTGAAAGTTCGGAAATGAGGGATTTGGGGATAATTTTAATGGAACTATGATCACTGGTTGTTTGAATTGTTTTAAATTGTGGTAGTGCATCTGATAGGGAATAAAATAATTGTCTGTTACGTTATATTTACTTCGAAATATGAAATTAATTTTCTTGTCACCTTTAAACTGTGTTGATAAATAGAGCTACATCCAACTAATTGATCAATCTTATTTGTTGGAAAACGTATGTATCTCTATATAGGTCGACTGGGGGAGGGGGGTGTCCATAATGTTTACATACATGACCCATAACATACAGATATGTAGTGGACATATTTGATGTGTGATTCTTCTAAAGTGATGACTGTACTGAAAAAGTCAGTTTCTTCCTAAATATTAGGTGATAACACTTCTCTATTGTGAATGCTGGTGTGTGCATGCGTGTGCGCGCACGCGTGTGTGTGATTTCAGACATACTTCTTTAAGTCCTCCATCAGAATCCACTTCATCTATTTTTGAACTAATAAACACACATCACAATTCCTGTTATATAGCAGAGATTTATCACTTGTTATCTGATAGAGTTGTACCTTTTCCAAGAAGATAATTTTGTTGTTTGCTCCAAGAAGATCCTAGATAATTTTTTGTCTCATCCTGAGGCTGTCCTAGTCACCGTCGACTGTTAACACAAAGCTGGCCTTCTGGCAGGTAAAAACTGTAATCGCTTCCTGGATAACCTCCATTATTGGGTTAAGGTGTCTTATTCAGATGTCAGCTTAGAATTGTGTTATCTTTGCAATTGTGTTGTTTATTTACACATATCATACACTTTTATTTAACTATTTTAACATCACAAATTTCTGAGGTGTTCCATGTTGGGATATTTCATAGCTGTGTTTATGGGATATGTTTGCCCAGGAAGTCACCCTGTGGGCCATATATCCTATGTGCGACAATTACTCTGAGATTAAAAACCTCAGCTGAACATGTTTTATATTGTAATATTTCTAACATTCTTGTTAACAGTAGATGTTGATTTTGTCGACATTTGGTTGTTGTTGGGTTTGTTCTTTTGTGGGGTTTTCGTTGGGGGGGGGGTATATACTAAGGATACTTTATATTTTAACTTTCTCATTGGGAACATGAGAATCCCAAAATAATACATCTTGTCTAGACTTGGAATAATCAACCATGACCATGTTAACCTGAATAAGTATAGACTAAATTCAGGATTAACACGATCCAGACGGCACTGAAGCGGTTTTGAACTATTAAGATTTCCCATGTTTCTAGGTCATCACACATATTGGTGTTGGTGATGATGATGATGATGATGATAAAGATGATATTGCTGGTGGTGGTGGTGATCGTCGGATGATGTTAGTGATTATGTAATTATGATGATGATGATGATGATGATGTTAGTGGTGACATGATGACGACAGGGTTGATATTAATGATGATGTTGATGATTTAGAGAGTGTGATGATGACGGTGGTCAGATGATGGTGCGATGATGACGATGGTGGTAGTGGTCTAATGATGATAAGGATGACGATGACAGTGGTGGTGGTGATGATGATGGTAGTGGTGTCATGATGATGCTAATGATGAAGATGATAGTGGTTGTAGCATCATGATGATAGTTTAGATTCTGTGATGATGATAATGCTGTGATGATGATGAGAGTAATTGTTGTACTGGTGGTGCTGATGTAGCTGCTGCTGCTGCTGCTGATGATGATGATAGTGGTGGTTTGTTGATGATGAAGAAGATTATGATTGTAGTAGTGTAATGATGATTATAATAGTGGTGTGATGATAATGATGATGATGATGTTCATGGTGGTGTGGTGCTGGTGGTGATGATGATGATGATGCTTGTGGTGTTATGATGATGATGATGATGATGACAGTGGTAATGTGATGATGACAATGATTATGAAGAGAGTGGTGGTGGCAGTTGTTGTGTGATGATGAGGATAGTGGTGGTGTGATAGTGATGCCATTAATATTCATTTATCCATGAGGAATTAAGTGGCAATTACCATAGCGGTTCACCTAACAGAGTAACGCTCACCTGTGACAACAGTTGGGGGATTAAAATCTTAGCCGCAGTTTGCTTGATTCCGCTAAATTCTATTACATCACTTAAGCTGCTTTAAGACTGTGCTCAGCAGAACACAATTTGTTGTGTAGAAAATGTATTCCACGCATACACACACACACCAGCTGTCCAATATTCTCATCAGCTGTCTATGTGTGGGTATGTCTGAAGGGTGTTTCATCTCTCACTTAGCTGCATTACCTTTGGAAATCGCTCGAGCCATTTAGACATTCAGACAAATGTGGCCGTAATACATCAAACACCATCAGCTGTCTATTAAGGTGTTCCGATAGTGCGGTCATTATAGCACTTCACTGCAAACCTCCACGTTGTGGGTTTGAATCCTGATCATATTGTTTGTGCAGTATGATTCTAAATAGTGTCACCACGATTAGGCCGTATGTCCCAGGAGTGATCAGTGTTGAGGCTAAACACCTCAAATCAACTCAAATCATGAACTGTCTACAACAGGTTGTTATTGGACTGAACTACATTGTGTCTCAATCATATTGTCACTGATAAATATCTAACTTTAACAATATGGTGTTAAATCAACCTACTGTTTAATTAAATCAATAGTTATGGTGAATGATACAGCTTTTATTAATTTTGATGTGGCACTGCACACGACACATGAAACTGCCTAAATTAAAATTACTATAAAAAGAAATATAAAGTATAGTAAAATATGGTAACGATACAAAATAATTATTTAAAAACCATATTAATGTCTGTGTGTTTATAGCTGTTGGTGTCTTACCTGTAATAGTATTGACAACATTTATAATATTGGATTTACTGCTACTTGATATTCACTGTACGAAACAAAAAAATGTACATCCAATACAGGTCAGAGTATGATTTGACACTTACTAAGGATACCAACATATTCCACTAACACAGTGACATCAACTTACGTTTAAAACAATTTGTAAAGTAATATTGTAAGCTGCGGTTTAAGGGATTTAATGGCCTTTTTCTGAACTATTTTATCCACATTTCACATAGCTGTATATTTCTGCAACATGGAGAGGATAATATAGTTTTCATACTCGTGGCATTGGAAGATAAGTAAATATTTAGGTCCTGATTTACATATTGCTACACTGATAAAGGCACCTTCGTTTACATGTTGTGTCTGCATTCATTGTCCATTATAATTTAATTAAAACGCCATTGTTCAACAAATATCTAATAATTACCATATTATCAAATAATACGATTTTAGAGTTAACACAGTTGTAAACAATGTCATTTGTGAAGAGCTAACTGGCTATTGGTGAAAATATTGCCATATCATCAGCGTACATTGAGTGATTAGTAATATTACCAGCACAACAACATCAACCAGCCGGAACTTTACTCAGAATTAGGCTCAAGTCATTACTGAACAACTTAGACGGCTAATAGATGTTCGCAAAACTAAAAAGCTTTAAAAGTCAAACAGTATATACTGATACCTCAAAAAATGGTCTATTACGATAAAGTCTTTCAAATGCAAAAAATATAGATTATCTATCTTATCATTTGTTAAAACAAACAAAAACATACATATCCATACCAAGTTTGGATCTAAGTCAAACCTGATTAGTACCAGCGATCCGGTGTGATTTAATTTGAATTTAAATTAGGATTTCAGTAATCCGTGTATGGCCACATGCCGGTATTAGACCACCTTAAGCTGGTATGTTTTATATTTGATAACAGACGCAGTAACATATCTAATCGGAGAACGACGAATACGACCATGATGGATAAATATAGATTACACAGACAACCATCAGAAGAAAAAGTAATTTTAATCCAACAGGAAAACTATTTCAGATATTCATCTGTCAAACCATCAATCACCGCTGACTTCTTTTTAGACAGTTGCTTTATAGTTTCTGATGTTTCTTTAGTAAATACAATAATATCGCTGGAAAACGGTAAAAGATGCAGATTTTAATTTAGCAATTTCTGTATACTTTACTTTATAATACTAGCTTATTACACTCAGAATTCTAGCAAATTTAAGAGATAAATCCCCCCCCCCAAAAAAAAAAAACGTTTGTGTGACTGACCTTCTTTATAATAATTGTTACTACTTCCTATTTGATGTTCTATTATAATTACCTCTAAACATACTCTCGCCTCTAATTACTAAAGGTTTCCCAAATGAGTAAAAATGTCAGTAAAAATCATGACTCGTTTGCGCGATTGGCTGCAAAACATGAACAGAGTGCAGTGGAAGCCAACGTGGCAACTTACCTCTTCGAGGAACGTATGTTCGTTATTTCGCCGTCTATGGTACGATCAGTTGGATATGACATGAAGAGTGTCAGGCTCACAGAAGATGCCATTCCACCCATATTTGACAAACTGGGTAATGCTAAGCCCAAACGAATCAGCAGTTGGATGGAGAAACTTAATAGAAAACGGGTATGTATGAGCGATAATACTTTTTAATAGGGTAATCTTGGGAGTAAACTATCGGACATTCACCAGTTCACACATTCGTGAATAAAGTAAAATTTTACTTATTCACCAAAACATTTAAATATACTTAGGCCTACGCAAAGCTTCTTATGGCTGTGTATTGTAGCCACTACTAAACTGTTAGACTAATCTAGTAGGTGTGCCTCCGAAGGGGGCACATTCCTGTATATGCCACATATGGGAGAGCCCCATGCATCGACCGGACTCCCGTGTACCGATAAATATCACTTTATATTAAATGGCATATTGCGATAGGAAGAGGGAACTATTTGCATTCAGACTCGGTGTGTCGACTTATCAATTAAGCTTATACCAACACAAACAAATACACGCCAGCACAACTCGTTTTGTGGGCCGGGTGTCCGCTGCACAGGTAGCTGCTCTAGATCGACGTATGCGCCTGCTGCCCCTAATTCTTCACAATCAATACTGTCTTTGGCCCCTTTTCGCGAGTGGTTCAAAGTTGTAGCACTTGATATTCCTGAATATGTCAAAATTGTCGTCGGAATCTGACATGTTGTCTGTCAACTGGTCAGCACGCTTGTAAACAAGCTGTGGCACTACGTGATGTTTGGCAAAGATGACATCACACGATAATCCCTAGCGAGTGTTGTACACACTAGAAATGTCTCGTGAAAGTTCGGAAATAAAGGGATTTAGGGAATATTTTAATGGAAATACGATAGCTGGTGGTTAGAATTGTTTTGGAATGTGGTAATGCATCTGATGGGGAATAACATAATTGATTCTTACGTTACATTTACTTCGAAATGTGAAATTTCTTTTCCAGTCTCCTTTAAGTTTAGATTATATGTCGGAAGAGTAAAAAATGTGTCTTATGATGTTTGGTGATTTGTAGCCACTGTTATTGTTGTTGTTGTTGTTGTTGTTAAGTGAGAGTTCCGTGTGTTGATGATTTACTCCTCCAGTCTCTAAGTAGAAACTCAAACGCTGTAGGAAGAAGTTACACGGCAGTAATTTTGTGATGAGGATCCTATCTCTGAACTCTGTCATCCACGAGAATGTACTTTAGTTTTATTAAGGGTGTAGAATGGTTGCTGGTTTAAGTCTTTTCTAGTTTAAGGCCAGTGAGGGAGCACTCCGATAAAAGTTGGTTATATACAAAGTGTTTAGATGGATTTATTTTAAATAAACATTCTCTGATACTGCGTTGTCTGATGATGTTTCATGCTCCACTTGATGTTTGTTTGTTTGTTTTGTTTATCGCGGATAATCCCCATGCTGTCGCTTATTCGGCACAGCTTCTATGTTGGAGTGGTTGGGAAACCCCCCCCCCCACACACACACACACACCACCACTCACAGGGGAGCAGTACGGAAAGATGAAATACCCTGAGGGTGGTCACTGCCAGAGTGTTTTACGTCCTCAGGGGGTCTTTAACGTCCCCCTTTATTTTAAATAATTCAGTGGACACGGCAGCGCCATTTAACGTGGTCATCCATCCACGATGTTGTGAGCCGAGAAATTAATCTCTGAAAAAGTTTCGACCTCTTACGGGGTTCAAACCTGTGGCCGTTGGCACCAAGTGCCGGGTGCTTAACCACCGGAGCTCACACTTGATGCTGTGTTATATTGCCTAACATTAGTGTGGTACTGTATGTAGTGTTATGGTGTTTTGTCTTGTCTGTTTGATATTGTGTATACAGTGTTATTATGTCCTAGTGTCTTGTCTGTTAAATCGTTGTCTTGTCTAACAATGTGTTTGTTTGTTTGTTCTGATATACTTTAGATGTCCGTTTGTGTTTGGACAGACTTTGGTATTCATCAGCTGTCAATATACAGGAAGTGTTCTCTCTTGGGACATTACACTGGTTAAATAGATCATTGTAAGCTACAGTCTATATGTCTATCTATAGGCATCCATGTTGAAGGAGAGAGAGAGAAAGAGAGAAAGAGAGATAGGGATATGGTGTGTGTGCGCGTGTGTATGTGTGTTATAACATTTGCCGTATTTATTTTTATTTCATTATTCTAATGTATGGCATAATTCAGCTAAAAACAAATAAATAATTCCAACTTCCCGTAATTGTGTAATATGTTTGCTGTCTCAGATTTCATATGTTCTGTTTGAGTCTCTCTGTGATCACGTGACAGAAATTTGAAACTTCAATTCTTCTGTCCCGACTTTATTCTACCAACTCGTGCTCGCGATTAATACATGTACTTGAGAGATGGGTTAGGTTTAATATTTTTTTAAATAGATACATTTCATTAAATGTAATATAAGTATTGTAAACGTTTGGGATGGTTTTCGTCCCTTGAAAGAAGTGGACAAGAGCCGAGGTTGCTGGTTTTCGCAGGCCATAAAACTAGACCTAAGCGAAACAGAGTAGAACCTTGTTAGACGGGAAACATTCTGTGGACGTGTTGTGGAAGTCAGATGAGCTGTGTGGAAAATTGTTAATACCTACTGCCAGCTGACCTGGCTCTTAGCATAATCTAGTCTTATGCATCACTCAGAATAGGAGATATTACAGTTGCCTTGACACGCGCGCTCACACACATACACATACAGAGAGAGAGAGAGAGAGAGAGAGAGAGAGAGAGACAGATAAATTATTTTTTGTCTTGGATATTTGTATCACCTGTATGTCAGCAGTAGACATTATTTCAGCCTTCCTAGTTAACTAACAATGTTTTTTTTCTTCTGGTATATCCAATAGAAACATACAATTTCTGCCTCTTATCATTCTATTCTGTCTGCTACTCATTTACAATAGGTATGTGTGTTTGTGTGTGTGTGTGTTTGTGTGTGTGTATGTATGTGTGTGTGTGTGTGTGTGTGGTAATGAGCAGCTTAATGCCTCTCCTTATCACACACTCCAAGGCAGTAATCTGGAAGGCTTGGTCTCAAATGTCCGGAGGATGGACACAAGTCACAGCAGGAGTGTTTTACATCATCAGAATCAAAGTCTTTGACATCTCACCTTTATATATAATTGTTATAATTGGACCCCAGGTCAACTATCTACAACGAGTCAACCATCATCACCTTCCACATGGTAACATATTAATGTTTTTATTATCAGCATTCCTGTCAAGAAGCAGTTGAGTTGTTTAGCCTGGACCCTGGTCACACCCGAGACACAAAGCCGAGGGGTGGCTGCCAAGGAAAGCAATTGAAAGAATAATCCCGATTCGAACCCACAACCTTGAGTTTTGGAGCTCATTACTCTTACGCCATCAGAATGCCCCTGCCTGCATAAATTTGAATATAACTTCACTTTGCCATGCTGTAAAATTATTGAATCCAATCACTATTGGATGTTCACAGCAATTCAGCAAACAAGAGTTGTAAAATAATGCCAACAAAAGGTCACGGATTTCCTTTCACTGAATTTATTTACCTGATATTTAACACTGGGAGTAAAAACCGAGCTCCCTTTTATTAGAAATTACTCTTCTGTAATAAGACGCCACTACCATGTCTAATTATGGAGCTGCAGATCACCATTTGGTGGGATAATGTCACATTGCTGTTAGCATCTCGGGGATGTTTCATCCATCAGTAAAATCCCTCAGCCTTTGATCAGTCATCATATTTCCCTCACTCGTAGACCTTCAACTGACCTTGTACCACGCGAGCCCAGTGTAGAAGCTAAATAAAATAATCACCAACACAATTGACGATCTCCAGAGATTGTCCGTCGTTCCTATTGTATTTGTTGTCATCACTGTGTGACGTCATCTTTCCATTTGTATCTTTACAGTTTGATAACCTGACCTGTTTTGTATGGTGCTTATTATATAGGTACACCTCATTATACTTAGTCCTCTTTGTGTATACTGTCCTCATTATATGGATTCCTGTTTGTAATAATTCGCCTCACTGTATACAGTGTTTGTTATAAATAACATACCTCGACCGACTGACATTTTTAATCACTGTCTGGGTATTTATCGTGGTAATATAGTGAGCACAAAATACGCAACAGAGTGGATGAGAAATGACAAAAAGTACTAATTTTTAATTGGTAGATATACAACGATATCTGACAATGAACTATCCCGATACGGGTATTTGTTGTACATTTCGACTTATCGCTTATGACCATGAAACTCCATGACGTGCTGTGTTCGGAATAGAATGTTGGATGAAATCAACTGAACTCCGCTGATTTAGCTGCCACAAAGCATTTACCTACTTAAGGATTGACATAACTCAGCAGTTGACTCCGTAATGAATACCGGCTGATTGGATTAGGTGGATTATTGTAATTGGATTTCCGTTGTTTCACAATCTGCGATCACAAAATAGGGATAAGGGACAACATTATGAAAGCTTTTATCCTCCTTCTGTCTGGTTTTATCTTTTACTGAGATATTACCTGCCCACCTTCCCGCAACACCCCCCCCCCCACTCACCACTGACAGGGGAACAGTACTGAAGGATGGAACCAAATTGTCTAGAATGTTGTCGTCGCCAGAGGATCTTTAATATTCTGGTTTAAAATAAATTCAATGATATGTCAATACCATTTTACCGTTTCATCTATCTAACACACAATGTTGTTAACCAAGAAATTAACCTGTGACATCAAACAAAACAAAATGAACTACCAGGGGGGAAAAAACCGGTATACTTGAGGGGGTGGGGGGCGTATAAGATGTTTCTGAGTTGTCAAGGTTTAGAAACCATGATCGAGGATAGGAAGTAAAATGGACAAGGATTTAGGTAGAAGTAAAATGTAAAAACTTTAATACAAACTGGGTTTGGTCTACACACGCGCGCGTGCGTGCGTGCGCGCGCGTGTGTGTATGTATGTGTGTGAACCAAAAGTTACTATATAAAATAGTTTTATATATATATATATATATATATATATATATATATATATATCGGTTCTTTGGATATTTATCATGTACTGGTTAGAATCCACATTACTATCATATAGGTAGTAATTGGATTGTTTAGGCTCTGTCTTGGTCTCACCTGTGACATATGGGTGAGAGTTCACTCTCTGGGGAATTAATCTTCTCAACACACCATAGGTATGAGTTGGTTCCAGATCCTTGTAGCACAGTGCTGTGACCACTACACTTTAAGAGCACCCTGTGATCTATGTAGATCCATGTGATACGTTTCTGTGATCCAGATCAGACTGTCCTTACTCTTGCTGTATGTCTACAATGTTTCTTGTTTCATATTACCATCATGGTGTTATGTTTTATTAATAATCCAGGAGTCTCAGATGCGTCTTTTATCTAAAGACCTCCAGATATGATAGGACTATATTGTTCTATTTCCTGACTGTAAAATATTTTATATGTAATGATAGATGACTCGTATTAACAATATGTTACTGTGCGCGCGCGTGTGTGTGTGTGTGTGTTTTCACTGACACTTGGTATTGAGCGCACGTGCTCCCATCAATCAATTTAAAATGCTTTGGAGCTGGTACACCTTGTGACCTTTTTGTATGGATTTATGTCTGTCCATGTGTGTATGTATGTATGTATATATATATATATATATATATATATATATATAGTGTGTGTGTGTGTGTGTGTGTGTGTGTTACATTAAAGATTGTAAAAGTTAGTTTCACCAGTACTGGTGGATACCAAGGGGAGGAAACAGTATTTATGTTCTAACATTTGCAACTTAATACATTATTTTACTACAATGTGTCTGTAGATATAACTATTAATTTTATTACAGGTGTACAATTGATGTGTTGTGAGTAATATCTGTTAATTAGCCGGTTGTCGTTGATTACAGAATTAGACGAGCCTAAAATCGCTATCATTCTAAGTTATATAACATGTAGTGGGTTAGTGGTAGACGTGCGGAATAGAATCTAGTAATCCATACGGAAGATCGGCCAATTCTAGGGTAAACATTAATCCAGTCGAGGATTTGCTGAACAGTTAGTGAATGCTAGATTAAAGGAGTTCATTTATTATGGACGGTGTGGTGTCTGTTGTATATCCAATAGAGTAGACAATATCACTAGATTATATAGGCTTATAGACAGTATGTAAAGTGCTTAACCTTCAAGCTTAAGTCCTCAGAGAGGGAGCAATGCTTGGGGAATACAACAAGACCAATGAGTGAATAAACATTAGAAGCTTTACTTGGACCCTTTATTACCATTTCTATTGTATGATTTCACTCTGACATAATTAAAGGTGACGGGAAAAGAAATTTCACATTTCGAAGTAAATTTAATATAACAAACAACTACTTGTTCCCTATCAGATGCATTATCACACTCATAACAATTCTAACCACCAGCTATCCTAATTCCAGTAAAATGTTCCCTAAATCCCTTAATTTAAGAAATTTCAACAGCTATTGCTAGTGTGTACTACACTCGTTAGGGATGATCGTGTGACGTCATCTTTGCCAAACATCACGTACTGCCACAGCTTTGTTTACAAGCTTGCTGACCAGTTGACAGATATCAACCCCTACATGTTTGAACCACTCGTGAAAAGTGGTCACAAACACTATTTATTGTGAGGAATTAGCGCCAGCAAGTCCACAGGGATCTAGAGCAGACACCTGTGCCTCCGACACCCGGCCCTGGTCCACAACGGGAGTTGGATTGGTGTGTACCTCTTTGTGATTGATATAAGCTTAATTGATAAGTCAACACACTTGGCCTGAATGCGATTATTTCCCTCTTCCTCTCATAAAACGTCATTTAATATAAAGTGGCATTGGTCGGTACACGGGAGCCCAGTGGGTGAATGAGGCTTTCCCATATGTGGCCTATACAGGAATGTGCTGCTCTCAGTTGAACACCTACTAGATTAGTTTAACAGTTTAGTAGTGTCTACAATACACAGCCATAAGAAGGTTTGAGTAGGCCTATGTACATTTGAATTTTTCTGCGAATAAGTGAAATTTTACTTTATTCGGGAATGCGTGAACTGGTGAATGTCCAATAGTTTACTCCCAAGATTAACCCATTAAAAAGTATTATCGCTCATACATACCCGTTTTCTGTTCAGTTTCTCCATCCAACTGCTGATTCGTTTGCACTTAGCATTACCCAGTTTGTCAAATATGGGTGGAATGGCATCTTCTGTGAGCCTGACACTCTTCATGTCATATCCAACTGATCGTACCATAGACGGCGAAATAACGAACATACGTTCCTCGAAGTGGTGCAGCCAATCGCACAAACGAGTCATGTTTTGGAGGAATTATATCCACTGGCAGATCCATTTGCACAATTATAAATGGCACAATACACAATTTTATGCGTTTCATAAAGTCAATATAGAACACGTAACACAGGCTAAACAATGCCAGGTGAAGTCAGAAGTGTTTACGTCTTTATTTGTCAAACATAACGTTACATTCCGAAGTTTTCGAAGATTCTCGATTAAAGCTGGAAGGATGTGAGATGCAAGCGAAGCAAGTTTTAAAACCACTTTAACTTTATTTCTAAGGAAAATATAAATTATATTTCTAACTGAAATAATTTGTTTTACTAATTTGGGAAACCCTTTCCTGTCACCTTTAATTAAATTACCGAAAAATTGATCCGGTGCTGATTTTTTTTAAATATCAGTAGTAACGGGGGAGGGGGTTAATAAATAATGTCATTGTATGTTTTGTGAGGGAAATAATAGTTGTAATAATAGACTAAAATGTTCACCGTTAGCCAATATTCAAGCGTGCGTGATCATTGGGTATTTCTACAGCCAGCTGTTTGTCCACTGTTTGACACATAACAACACCTGTGGATTATATTCATAAATAGCCTGTTACACAACAGTTACTAATTGGATAACGCGCAGAGTAATTAGTCTCAAAGCAATGATGGTGTGACTGAGAGCACAGATAAGTAATGTACTGTAAGCCAAATAAAATGTAAACTCAAAATTATAACGACAACAACAGTTACAATAACAGTCCGAAAGTGTCTGAAAACCGGAAGTAAATGAAATGAGGGGGAAAAAAGGAGTACCGTAAGGGACGTTTATTTTGATGTTCTGAGGGAAAGGTTGATGTGTGACAGCAATGGATTCTTGTAATTAGTGTAGTTCCGTACACTACATAGAACCAATGAAATAATTGGCATAGAGTTACTGTATATGTAGGGTTAAGTTGTGTTGTTTGATGATCCGACCTTCACAGAGCAACTGTCAGGGTTCTCTTTGTAAACAGATACCAGAAGAGAAACGAGAGTCGCCTTATTTGTCTCATTACTGTCAAAATTAGATTACTCTAAGGTGAGCATAAATCTGAATTTACTTCAGATCAGCTCAATATAGCTGATGGTCCCGGGCGCAGACGATCTATAGAAGGTGAAGTACTTGTACTACGAACAACAACCAACAAAAAACACACTTCTTTGGCATCCTGTATATTACTTAAAACATCACCTTTACTTGACACACACGTGTACATGTGCACGTGCGCCCACAGACACGCGCATATAATGGCGACTCTGCTGGGGCTTAGTTTGAGATTTCATTCAGTGGTAAATAAATACTCATCTGCTTATCCCTTAAATGATTACTTGGTGTCGATTGTGATGTTTAAATAATTAGTACAATATTCAGAAAGTCTGTTTGCGCGCGTGTGCGGTCTGTGTGTTTGTTTTAAAGATGGATTTTTCAGCTATTATCTAATCCTGAATACAAGGATACAATCCCCAAAAAGTGTAAGAACGATTGTTTTCCATTATATCGAGTTTTCACCGCCGTCTCTTTACAGAGCTGCTCTCTGAGGCTATTAAGATCTTAAAGGGCGAGTACACGATACGCGCCATTATGGAACACAAAATGGACAAAGCTATCATTTTCTGCAGAACGAAACTGGACTGCGATAACATGGAGATCTATCTCAACGAACGAGGAGGGGGTAAGCTGATTGGCTGGCCGTTAGTAAATAGGCATGTCTGCAGAGACAATTGTATGATGACCGTGATGGCTAGGTGTCTGCAGACAAATTAATGGTCAACACTAGAAAAATGGTGTTTAGCTATTATGATAAGAACGCCAACAAATGGCTGCTATTAACTGATATCTAAATAAGAATTTCGAACAATATGTTCGGTTTGCTCTCGTCAGATGAGTGTATTTCTGCTGATGTAGTTTAATTAAATAAATCCTAGTTGTTAAACTTGTTGTGCCAATACCCGGGCACCACCGGATGGATGTTAACTTTAATGCACATAATTCTTCCAATGTTTTAAAGTAATTGTCGCTTTGTTGTTAACGTTCAGCTTTTTGTGTTTTGTTAAGTGTCTTTATGCAAGAGTAGGTGCAGACTTTTCCTTTTGTTCACACAGGTCGTCAGAGGAACCAAATGTTTTCGTGTGTTTGTCTCCATGGTGACAGGAAGCCGCAGGAGCGTAAAGGAAACTTGGAGAAGTTTAAGGTATGACTGCTGTAATAAGCAATCAGAGAGTTGAAAAATGTTGGCATGGTTAGGTGAAACCTATCCAATCTATCCTATTATCATACACCCATTCCATTGTATAATCATACCCCCAGTCCATGATATAGACTCGCACCCAGTCCATGATATAGTCTCACATCCAGTCCATGATATAGTCTCACATCCAGTCCATGATATAGTTATACACATAATGATCTCTTGCCAATACCACAAAGCTGTCACTAATTTCTTGGATATTTTGTTTTAATACCTAAGATGATGAAATTCATCTTAGGTTACTTACTCTTGTAATACAGTCTCATTTACATCAAACACGGTGGATCTTCTCTATGTAGATATATAGATGTAGGCAGGAGGAGGGACATCACTACAGCTTTGTAAATGTTTGTTTGGGCATAGATGTCAGCATCGTTGTTTATGTTTTCTTATATCTACTTCACTCTAGTGACTGTCTGTCTGTCTGTCTGTCTGTCTGTCTGTCTGTCTCTAACACTAATTAAGTATTAAACATTACTATTCATTGACAGAAAGGTGAGGTGAAGTTCTTGATAAGTACTGATGTAGCTGCTCGAGGTATTGATGTCAATGGCTTACCTTATGGTAAGTACACTTTGACCATTATCCACACACACACACACACACACATATATATATATATATATATATATATATATAATATATACTCACTGATGTCTTATCTCACTCTACAGCGTACTCACTGATGTCGTGTTTCACTCTAAAACATACTCACCAATGTCTTATCTCACTCTACAACATAGTCACTGATGTTGTATTTCACTTTACAATTTACTCAGTGATGTCACATCCCATGCTACTCTATACTCACTGTTGGCGTATCCCACTCTACAATTTACTCACTGATATAACATCTCACTCTACAACATCCTCACTGATATCGCATGTCATTCTACAATTTACTCAATAATGTCACATCTCACTCTACAACATACTCACTGATATCGCATCTCACTTACAATTTACCCAGTGATGTCACATCTCAACTCTACAGCATACTCACTGATATCGCATCTCACTCTACAATTTACCCAGTGATATCACATCTCACTCTACAACATACTCACTGATGTCGTATCTCACTCTACAATTTACTCAGTGATGTCACATCTCACTCTACAACATACTCACTGGTGTCGTATCTCACTCTACGATTTACTCAGTGATGTCACATCTCACTCTACAACATACTCACTGGTGTCGTATCTCACTCTACAATTTACTCAGTGATGTCACATCTCACTCTACAACATACAGATTGCATTGATTCAATTAAGTATTGAATTTAGAGTCATAAAACAATTAATCGTATATCAATCAACTCTCATCCATATATTAGACTAATTACAGTATAATTTGTAATACAATCGTTTTGTTCATCAAGGCAAATATATACACTTTCAGAGATTTAAATCTTAAAAGTACAGTAATGTTTCCATGACGACTGGTGAATTAATTTCTCAGCTGACAACATCATGTTTTGCTGATTATTTAAAATGGTGCTGTCACTTCACACTATTATTTAACAGTCCATTTTAAGAATTAATTAAGTGGGACAGCAGCACTGTACCTAACATCGTCAGCCGTCTGTGAGTATGGACACACCTTCCCTTGTCAGGAATAGACTTAATCCCTGAATTTGTAGGCAGAGAAGTCTTCACTTTTTGCGTGCTCGAGTCTCAAATACGAAGCCAAACCTGCCACCAGGCACATTGAACAGCTTATGTTCTAAAGGTTCTTTCACCTTCTGAAGGTTCCTTCACATTCGAAAGCTTCTTTCCCGTTCTAAAGGTTCTTCATTATTCTAGGTTGTATAGTGGTTAAAGAATACTGTGAAAACTTCCAGGTTGTTACTGAGTTCGAATCAGACATACACCTGTTTTTGGTGGATGTTTCTTCAGACAGTTGACCCTCAGCTAGATGAGGCTAAATAACTGAAATCAACTCTCAGCCCAACTGATTATTCCCTTCTTAAGCCACTGATGTTATATTAATTCTGGCATCAGTAAATGTAGAAATGTTTAACGGAAGAAGTCTTTAATCTGTGTTGATTCCAACAAACCTAACAGCACTTCAACAGATAGTTTACCATTATTAATGATAGAGTTCCTCAGAGTACAATACTAAATGTATTAGGAGAAAATGAACTGTGGCCATCCCAACCTGTAGAAGCTTGTGAAAGAAAGCCATCAAGGGCAACTCCGTGGTCTAGCAGTAGCATGTTGGACCACAGATCACTACCACCCATGTTCGAATCTCGGTGTAGGGCTTCATTACCTTTGGAGGTCACTCGGCCCATTTAGCCTGCCATGTGCACAAAAGTGACCGTAAAGCATCGATCATCATCATCGCTTGAAAGAAAGCCAGCAATCCATAATAACGACTCCCGGAGTATCTGAGATTTAGAGTTCACATTGTCATAGCTGTCATAGGAAAATGGCTTCTTTTAAATGGAATTTGTGAACGCTCTTACTGTATTGTCAGTGGCCATAAACTATTTCTAATATGGACGAAGCTCAGGTATTGAACTCAGAGATTCCACAGATATCAATAGCACACCGCTCGTCATAGCTTCATACTGACAAATTAATTTTTATCCATCAGTTTAAGTGGCAGGAGTTGTCATTCCAGCTAAAAGCCTGCAGGTTGGCAAAACATCGGAAGGTCACTTCCTGTCAACCAATATAGCCTCATGTCTTACAAGATTGTTTTATTGGCCTGAAATATCTCAGTGACAGTGGTCTTCCTGGATGGCTCTATACCTACTCATAGAAAGTATTATATCAGAACTGTTGTCTGACCCGATCAGGTTGAATAACTCGGTGGCTAACTTCTAACAGTTTAATTTTCTAATATCAGTTTATACAAATATTAAAATTATAGATGATTATCACTCCACGATGGTACTGTATAAAGTCTTTCTTGTCATCTAACGGGGTTGCCTCATATAACTAGAAGATTAAGAGGTATTCCTTTGTACTAATTCCCTATAAAAACCGACTGGAATTTAGAGCTCCGGTGGCCTAGCGGTTAAGCACCCGGCACTTGGTTATTTGAATTGTAAAAAATGCTTTATTTCAGCAAATATAAGGTATTGACATTGTCAGACCTTAATTAAAATTGTACCAGATACCACGTACATAATAACAACAACAATAATAATGTATAATTAATAGAATACATGAAAGTATTACTACTTTGTCTTTCAGTTAATATTGTTATGGGCATTGTATGCATATATATATATATATATATATATATATATATATATGTATGTATATATGTATATGTGTGTGTGTGTGTGTGTGTGTGTGTGTGTGTGTGTGTTTCCTGTAGTAGTCTATTATAGAAATTATAGTTATTTTTCTATGACGTATCAGTGACGTATATAGTTTTTCACTGTTAACAGGATTAAAATGCTCATCATCTTCACTAATGTGCTTTCAAAATGTGATGTCATGTGTCAGACATTTCTTCTGGGTGCTAATCAGCATATACAAAGCTAAATAAGTTGCTTCCCACTGAGGAATTGTGCATCGTGGTGTCAAAATGAACAAATGATGATCAGCAGAGTGGAAAAACCATCTATCTTAATGGTTTGGTGATGAATTTAATGCATAAAATATGAATTCTTATTAACATGGTTATATACAATAAATATAAACAAAATAGTTAACATAGATATTGTACATCTTCTTTTTGGTTTTGTTATCTCTTTAGGTAACTCTGTATCTATCACCTTACTGAATCAGTGTGTTGTTCAGATCAATGGCTAATGGATAAAATAGCATATATATATATATTTTATATATATATATATATATATATATATATATATACATACATACACGCACATATGGTTATGTAGTTTTGGATAGTGGACATAGCTCTATGTAGATTTACTGAGTATACAGGAAGAAATATATGTAATAATCTGGATTATTTGGTTAAATCACTGATACCATGTAATCCTCCCCCCTTCTCAGTACAAAATGTGGTTACCAGAGGGTGTTGTTTGAAGGGAACGCTGTTTGATAGCGGTCACTCAGGGAATAGTTGATTAAATTGGTCCTGAGCAAAAACGTTTTGGAAGTCACTCAGGTGTCGTTAGGTTAACGAACAACACAGCACCACTTCAGGATTTGTTGCTGTTTTGTGATGTAATTTAGCCATACTAATTGTATGATTACTACGCCTACACATTGGTTGTCATCAAGTGAGTGGGGGTAATAATTGTAATCATTCTGCCATCAGTCGAGCCTGATGAACCATGTATATTACAGACAGCGGAATCAACTGACAACGTTTACTCACCGACTTTTGTCCACAAAAATCTCAACAGACTGTCTGAAACCTAACAGTCACTCATCTGGCCTATACAGCGATACCTGGCCGAGGAGACATACTCTTGATATCACCACAGGTGGCTAATCCTTAAAGCGTTTCTGATCTTTTATGGCAGGTTTTATTAGGTATACTAAATGGATATTAATAAAGGGAAGGGACCAGTTTGTGGTGGCGTTTAAAATAGGTGGTCTCTAAGACAGGTGCCAATCTAAATCTTCACGATTCTCTCCTGCGTTGTAAAAGCCTACAAAAGGGAGGCGACATTGTATGACCCCTTTTTTTATATTGGTGGGTTATAAAACCTAACTGACTCACTCAGTCACTCTTTTAAGCGTGGCAGTTTTAAGCACAGGTTCCGCTGCAATACATCACTGTATATATTTTTCTCATATAAGATTAATGAAGCACTATAGAGGATGTTATTTTTATTTCCAGTAATCAACGTCACTTTGCCCGATGAGAAACAGAACTACGTCCATCGGATTGGACGAGTTGGACGAGCAGAAAGGTAGCTAGCTAGCTGTGATGAAGGCTAATTATACATGACATGTATTGATAGTGTTGACAATATGGTGATGGTTAACTCTCTCTCTCTCTCTCTCTCTCTCTGTGTGTGTGTGTGTGATGCTTAAACATGCAGCAAGCCACTTACAATCTGAACGGTTGCTATTATTTTTTATCTTTATGGTAATGTACGCGTAATAATCACGGCGGTCGGCCAGTTCTCTGTATTCTTAGCCACCCATTTATCTCGGCTCGATTACCTCGTTTGTAAACATCAAGTGAGCAGTGTTGATGTTTGGCAGAGATTTATGGGCAGTTGGGGAAATAGCTGGGGTTGATTGTCCAGTCCTGACAGGTAGATCATCCGAGATTATTGTGTGCGTGTGTGTGCGCGCGCGTGTGTGTTAATGGCACCAAGACCTAAACATAATAGAAGCGTATACGTCCATAAATCTATCCATACATACATCTAAACATACATTTCCATAAATCTATACGTACATTCATCCCTCATACATTAACTCTAAATATTGATAATAAGTATATCTGCCTCATCAGTGGCTGGGACACAGACAATCAGGTTTTAATACATATGAGTACATGACATGTGTAGTAATGTGATGATGATGATGATGATTATGATAATAATAATAATATTGTATATTTAATAAAGCGCCCTTACTAGCAGGAGCCATTCAAAGGCGCTGTACAAAAAATATGTAATATAATAATACCCCAAATGATATGTCTGTAAAAACCCTGTAATGATTTAAAAGATAATAATTATTTATCTGTGAAAGCGACCTTAAATAGATGTGTTTTTAGAAGAGATAGTGTCCGCATTCAGTTTCAACTCAGGTTTGTTGCGGGGTTGTTGTTTTTTTGTCCAAATGCTAGCATCGTGATTACGGTTGTTCAGGTTAAGGAATAAACGTTTCCTTTTCAAGTCTGCTTTTTAGACTTGTACAGTTAGGTGTCATCGTCAACTCTTCAGGGAGCATAACGTTTCTGGCCGTCAGTAATTGGTACATAATCCAGTAATCCATCTGGTCCAAGCTGAGTAATCAGTTTATGGTTGAGTCAAGCAGTGGAGCAAATGGGATGTTGTCACCAGGGAATTGATGGGTTTGAACCAAGTTCCTGTTGCAGTCTAGGACAGCACATGTAAACTGTGCTAACATTCCCATATTAAACTACTGATAACTGTATACTAGAAGCATTTATTTGGTGTATGGTCTAAAGAGAATAATTATCTACGGGACTACAGCTGTGTAGTAGGAATACTTCAGTAGAAGGAGTACTTCAGTAGTAGGAGTACTTCATCTAGTATTTGACATCAGTTATAATGGTAGGTAAGTTATATTAAAGGTCTGTTATAAGCCATCATTAACCTTGATTGGTTTGTTGATTACCAACATATAACAGGCTGAAGCTGATAACGCGTTCAGTCACAGTCTTCTGGGACAAGGTTTTAACACACTGGCAAAGAGTGCATCCTGTTTCATCTTTCATTACACGCCATTACATTAAGAAATTGTTTGGCCCGTATTAAATCCATAGTGGCCTTAATGGTGGGTTTAAAATGGAAAGATTTTATATTTTAGCTATTATGCAATGGTTAACTTGCGTTTTTGACAGGTTATGGGTCACATATTTGGTCAAAACATCCGGTTTCGAGGTTGGGTAAAGAAACTTGGGTTTTATAATTGTTTGTATGAGATAGGTATATTAACAACACCTGTAGTCTACAGTTATGTGAATATCATTTATCCGTGATTATGGCAATCAGATATAAAATAATTGTTGCCATGGAATTATAGACAGGTACTAGGCAACAGAGTATTTCATTGTAAAAATCACATATACGTAATTAGTTATTAGCCATAAAAAGTTAATATATTATAAAGTACTGGTAAGACATTAATGTTATTGTATATGGTAAAGGTTAGTGTTTGTGATAAATTTCCTTTGGCAGTTTATAGACATATTTTGAGAAACTGATAAAAGCTATGGATAACTTCCAAATAAAAACACTTATTAACACATTACCAGATTGACACAATATGTATTAGTGAACCATGTGAAGGCCACCCACAGATCCCTAATACGTGTCCCTAGATCCCTAATTAAGTAGCCCAGTAAAAATAGTTGTGGTACACTGCTATCTGTCTGTAGGTCACTCTATAACGTGCTACAAGTGGCTCCTGGTGTGCCAGTTACCAGAGTGAAGCCAGCTAAAGGTTAGCATAAGACCCGGGAGAAGGCACAAAATAAACGTGATCTATGGCACATTCGACACCATTTCTGAATCAGTGGTCACACCAAATAGAGGTCACCCAAGATCAACAATGGACTCCATAAATTTATGTTTCTCTCTGGGCATTGTTTAACCAGAAATATCTAAAGCAACGAGCTTGGATGGAGTTGGCCTTAATGTGGACTCAGTCTATATTGATGCAATAGTTTAAAGCCGCCATAATCAAACACATAGTCTATGTAAACCCATAGAAATTATCCTGGTTTGATTACTGATAGTTTTCGCCAAAATCTTTAAACTGAAATTTTCTGTGATGGTTTGCCTAACTTTTTATATATGCTTCTGAAGTTTTGATTGGTGAAATATAAACTAGTCTAAATAGAAATGTGACCAATTTTATACACACACACACACACACACACATATATATGTATATATATATATATATATATATATATATATATCTTTCACTAACTGTGAATAATGACTGTGAGTATTGTGTGATAATACAGGTAATGTGTTATTATCATCAAAAACTAATGCAATCCTTCACGTTTTTACCTGATTCATTTCTGTTCACAGGATTTCCATAAAAACAAATACTGTACATGGTAATTATATTGGAAATGTACATTATATGTTTATTGTTGTGTTGAATGTAATTTTTTGTAATATTTCCAGGATGGGCCTAGCCATTTCTTTCTCTGGTGCCGTTAAGGAGAAGGTACTGTCTATAAATGTGTTGTATCACTGTACATGTATATATCTGATTTAACTTCCTATACTCATTGTAAAGAACAGATATAGGTTAATTAAAATGGGTCGCCTATTGTGTAAATAACAAGAAAAGGGCAGCACATTATCTGATTAACTATTTATAAATAGCACATTAAAATGTATGTATATAACTGTGTGTGTGTGTGTGTGTGTGTGTGTATGTGTTAGGGGGGGGGTTATAAACAAATCATTGACAGGAGTTTACAGATAGTATTGGATTTACTAAATTCAGATAATTATTTGGCAATAAATAACATATACTTCAACCGGCATAATACAATTAATGTGTAATTATATTACCTTATATAAAGATGACAATGGAAAATACATATATCTATAATTGATCCAGAATAGCAAAATATTAAACATTGATGAAACCCTCATCTGTTGTATCGGTGGTTGATAATGAGTGGGCATGTTTATATATATATATATATATATATATATAATAGTTATGTTATTATCCAGGTGTGGTATCATTCCAACTGTAGTAACAGAGGTAAAGGTTGTTATAATACCAATCTGACAGATCATGGAGGATGTTGTATCTGGTATAATGAGCCTCAGGTAAGTTGTGTGTGGAGGGGTGCTCGCTCTCTCCGTATATGTGTGTGTGTGCGTGTGTGTGTGTGTGGTTCTTAGAAGATAATTTACTATATCGGTTTGTCAGTTTAATTTTATGCGCCTCAATAACATAATGTTCATACAGATTTCATGATTTTTATTTAAATCATTCCAATGATTAATGGTTGGAATGAGTCACTAATTTGACTGGTATGCCCACCAAACCTTTACTCGTGGGCAATCATTCTGTCACACCTGTAAATTCTGCTGTGTACGTGATAATTACATGCAGCATATTTAAGTTTAGTAGTTCATTACGGAGAGTTATTAATGCATCACCGCCATAAACTTAAAAACCTAAGCTTCATTTAGCTCTGAGTGTCGTGCCAAGGGATGCAACACGCTACGATGGTTGGAAGTTTTAACTAATATTTTACATGTTTATTGAAGGAAGGCTTGTTTTTCCACAAACTGTAGTACACGCAATATTGAGCTGGGTGTTTAACTGTTGAAGGCTGTCACTTAGCCAAAATCTGTGCCATACAGGCCAAGTCCTGACCAGGTGTTCATCATTGAGAGCTTGAAGCTGGCACGATACAGTAAAGGTGGGATGGGGGGTGTTTAGCCCGTTTATCAGTGCACCATTATAATGATGTCTATTTATGATAAAAATGGCGTATTGGATCCTTCCACAATTAATGTCATAACATCCTGGATGTTAATGCACTGAATATTACGAACCGCAGAAACTGGGTTTCCTAAGCGTGATCAGTAATAAATGTAGCTGTCAGTTGTTTGGTGTCATTTCTCTGTTATGGCTTCTTGTGATCTCCTAATATCTTGATACCTGTTAAAGGAATGGTATATTACGGAAGGTCAAACTACTTATTGTGAGGATGATATCTACTTCCGCTATCCGCTCGCATCTTAGTTCATCCGATGATCTCTTTAATTATCTCTGCTAATTATGATGATCTAAAATTTTATAGAGAAGACTGTCATAAGAGAATGTTAGCATAAATTTGATCACCAAATCAGCTTTGCTAACAATCAGAAATATAGAAACGACCGCTTCGTGGTTATGTAGAAACATATGTTTGTGGTTATGTAGAAACATATGTCCGTGGTTATGTAGAAACATGTTCAGTTATGAAATATTTTCCCAAAACCACACAATGTGTGACAAAATCTTTTCAGCTCAGTACATGAAGTTATGAACAAAAATTAATTTTTAATTTCTCGGCTCACAACATCGTGGGTGGTTGACCACGTTAAATAGCGCTGCCGTCTCCACTGAATTATTTAAAATAAAGGGGGACGTTAAAACCCCCCTGAGGACGTAAAACACTCTGGCAGTGATCACCCTCAGTGTATTTCGGCTCCATCTGTCCGTACTGTGAGTTGTGGGGGGGGGGGTTCTCAACCACTCCAACATAGAAGCTGTGCCGAATAAGCGACACCCTGGGGATTCTCCCCGAACAACAAAGCCAAAGTTAAGCTTGAGTCAGTACATACGGTGTGGGGGGGTTATAACAAGTTCATCTTCTATGTCAGTGACCGTGTGTTGAAGTGTCTGTTAGTTTTCCGATACATTACATCAGCGGGCTATATCCTTATAGCTTTCATGGCGCTGACAGATAGCTATCTGTGGTCTTCTTCGTACATAGCAGTACGAGATATGGCTTTGGGTGGGAATAATTAGTTATAATAATACACACTTCTACGACTAATGGTATAATACCGAGTTATTTTCTACCGTACTTCAATGAACGTACATAATTAACTGGAAAATTTGGTCGCACTTCTCCAGC
This sequence comes from Paralvinella palmiformis, assembly GCA_025642065.1. Classification (NCBI taxonomy): domain Eukaryota; kingdom Metazoa; phylum Annelida; class Polychaeta; order Terebellida; family Alvinellidae; genus Paralvinella; species Paralvinella palmiformis. The sequence continues at coordinate 42,263 of JAODUP010000088.1, read as the reverse complement.
AGCCTAAAGCGATCATTGCATTATGACGTTTCTATTATCATAATGTCACTCATTCCAGTATTTGGCCGACATTGAGGAACATTTAGGAGTTACCATTGATCAGCTGAAATCTGACATGAAGGTGGCTGCCAATGACTTTGATGGCAAGGTGACTTATGGACAGAAACGAAGGAATATCGGTTCGTATAGTTTAATGTAGATCGGATTCTATTTTTATGCGATATGAACAAACGGATTTTTTACTATATCACTTGACCACTTATGTTATGTTAGTATTTAATTGTTACAATATCATTATCCACTAATCCAGGGTACGTTGTAATCAGATATATTTAATAGACAATATTCACAGCGCATGTGTAGAGAGTAGCATTAGCATGTTGCTGGCCAACATCGATGAGCCTACACTTAAAAATTCATCATTTTAATAATCAATCCAGATACCGGATAATAATTGCCATGATTTTGTCACATATTCTAACAGTTTTATGCATAATATCAAGATATATGTTAACAATGGTTATTTATTAATGGAAGCAGTAATACAATTTTACTCATTTTACCACTGTTATAATATTCATATACGTTTATCTACAATGGGTAATATGTATTTGCAACAAATTGAGAAATCTATTTAAATACGGAATTTCAACGATGGCCAATGCAGCAAGATATTAAGACAGAAAGCAGTAAAGGTGAACATATATCTCAATTTTTTAGGACAGAAAACTTTAATATAAAACCAAAACTCTGCCATTTTACCAAGTAGATCATTTATTAAAAATTCTGGCATCGTCTTTAAGAACATAAACATCAGCAACGTTTCTACTTGGACCTCCCATATAGACAAACGTCTTATGCCAGTCGTTCTGCAGAAGTGACGTGAGATTGCGGCTCATAACCATTGTGTTAATGACTACCGCTAGTTGTAAATATTGTCTATTGTAATTGTGCATCATATTTTGAGATATTTCTAGCTGCAGGATCATGCTGCCTGTAAATTACTTGCAAATGCGAAGTCTAGTCTTGGGCGAAATATTATCATTGAAAAGATTCTCGGTTTCACGGTACATACTCATTATTTGCATAACGAAAAAGCATAACAAAATAATGCAATAGAGTAATAACTAATATTCCAAATGCAGTTGACACAAGAATCCATTCACTGATTAGATGGCAGCACTTTACAAACTGCGGTTGCACTTAAAATGTATTTGATATCATAAATGAATCTAAATTTTGAGACTAACACAAAACAGCTCTGATCTATGTTATTGTGATACATTTTATGTTTCAGGATCTGGCTACAAAGGTCATGTTGACATCTTAGCTCCAGCTGTCAAAGACTTGACACAGCTTGAGAAGCGTGCGCAGACTTCTTTCATCAACTTTAAATACTTAAAACCATTCTCTAAATAAGCATGGGCTGCCCCCTTCCTGACCAGAAACCATTCTGGATCTCCATGTTATAATAAACCAATGATAGTATAGGATTCAAAGCGTGTAATGTTTTGCTCTAGATATAGTAGGAAATGTGTAGGTTACATGCATTATTATCTCCAATCTTATTTATTTCATTGTGGTATTGATTGGACCGAAGACACACCAAGCTAGAGGTATAAATTTGTTAAGATGTTATTTAGGTGAAGTTTGTCACTTCATATGTTAGTGATTGCAACATATTGAATTAATATCAGTGGAGTCGAAAAATAAGTGTCACCATAATGAAACGAATTATTTATCAAATTTGCACGGATTTATATTATCCTCAGCTTAGTCAAAATATGTTTACTTTTGTAACATATTGTGCATTGTGAGCTGCCTACTACAACTTTCATCTTGTACGTGAAGAGATTGTATATAATTTAGTCAGCAGTCTTCAAAAACTGGCTTGGCTGTTTTTCACATTAATAGGAGAGCAATACATCAGATGCGATTATTAATTTTACTGTCAAGGATTGTGTTACACTGTTGTTATGCTATGGGTTTCTATGGGAGATTAGATCATTAAATTTAACGCTTGCCTTTTATTTGAGGTTGTGTTGGTATAGTTATAAATGATAGCTGGTACTTGTGGTGTTTAGTTCTTGTGTTCATTATGATTTAAGTTTTTGTTACCGAATTTAGCCAATAAACCAGTAAAACATTCTTAAAAATTAACTTTACTTATCAACAGCCATAACCTACTCAGTGGGCTACAGATTATCCCCAACACAACATTCGATATTTGTAAAAACTTCAGATACATTGTTATCATTGCCACCCAAGTTATGGTACCCTATCTATGCTTATCAGTGGTGATAAAAATATGTGTGTGTGTGGCTACAGTTAATCTGTATAATCAGGTAATATGTATATTATGATTACCTGAAATGTTCAGGTAATACGTCTATTGCTAACATATTTAATACAGATTACATGAAAATTTCAGGTGATATACATATTACCTGATTATACGGATTCACTGTTATATAGATTTATATAGATAAAACATTTGTAATTAATCAAACCAAAACTCTGTCAGATACCATCACTAATAAGTAGTAATATGAAAAGTAAATGTAATTAATTAAGGACCGAGGATGTGTTTTGTCTTTTTAGATACCGGTATTTAATATACATATACCAATTACGACTAGATCCATCAGAAATTTTGGAATTAGTCACCATGCAATCATTAACAATTTTGCGGTATCACTCCATTTACTCTTGCTGTTGTGTCAACTTAGATGTGCTTATGTTGCAATAAAGAGATTCTTGAGCTCACGTGAATTAATTACTACTTAACCTGACTGTAGGATACACATGTGCACGCAACCGTCAAAAAATAATAATAAACTGACGTTTACCAAACACAGATTTATTGGCCATCAACTGGCATTTATGAGCCACAACAAACACTACAACATCACCAAAATATATACCCGTACATAAACGGAACGCAGTTCTATCTCAGACAATCCAGCACATTAATGTCTAGTGATGGGATTAAACAAAACCTAGCGTCACGAACAAACAGATAATTTCTTCTTTCTTGTGTACAAATGTTGGTCAAACAAACAATTTTGGAACAGAAGCGTACTTATGAATATTACAGAATAGTTAGTTCAAACAGCCTCGTATGAAATATGGAAATTGCTAAAGAAATCTATATCGTGGAATTCCTTATGAAAACTATTTAGTACTCTTAGTGAACCAATGATGGCATCAGTTAGTAGGTGTAGAAAAGGGGGCAGGTAACGTGACGAGGATGGCTAAGCCAAAGCATCTGCGACCTGATTTGAGCTGGCTGCATGATCCTAGTTCCAATCGACGTTGGAGCAGGTACCTTTTCTCCTTCCTATTGTATAGAGTGGCATTCAAAGAAACTTTAATGGCCACCTTCCAATATTCACATTATTTCCTTATAAGTTATATCTAAGATATCCGGAATAGTTCATTAATATTTGAGAATGACGCCATATAACATTATTCTAACAAATATCATACAAGTAACAACTGCACACTAATAAAGGAATTTAAAATCAATTGCATCTGTTAAGAATTCATTCGGGTAGAAAAATTCCATTTGATACATCTATATCATATATGTGGAGTGCATTAATTAAGATAATTCAAATCTACAAAATCTTTTATATATAAAAACATTTCACTGAACAAATAAGTTGCATCAAGAGTCCACTACACATCTTTTATCTATGCCAGTCTGATATCTCAAACTGTATCGCATTCCACTTTGTAAAACGTGTACCACAATTATCTTCAAGATGTGTAAAAGACCCGCTGTTGTCACTCTTCTTGTGCCCTACAAAATATAGGAACAGATGTTGAGTTTAAAAATAATAATATGTGCTAGAGTTGTTAATAATAAAAATGATTAAACAACCATAAAAAATAGTTGTACACATCATCTTTAATATAAACAAAAAAATATTTTCATTTGTTGCTATATATGTGTATTGGTAATGTTGTTAAAAATTATGTGTGGACCATCATTGGTATATTTTTAATTCTTAGTTCAGGAACATGAAATATAATAGTAATTAAGGTATGAACTAATACAATCTCACTACAAATAGGTATGGCATGAATTCGATCAGATATGAGGCAACTTTAAACTGTTCCAAACAGAACTGGAGCCATTATGATTTAATTACTTTATCTGATAAATCAAACATGTATTCCATCTGGGGGGAAAACACAATCTTGATAATGGTCAACTAGATCTATAGCAAATCCAGGACCAGGGTCTGGAGATTCAACAGTGCTGAATCATGTAAATGACCTCGAGGCTTGACAAGTGGCATTGTAAATGTAATAACCTTCACCCAAACCAAGGTTATTTCAATGTTGTGACGTTTATTGATTGATTGATTAATATTATTGGATTCGTGACCTATGCTGTAACTATATTATTACTTATAGTCTAGTCTAGCAGTATGAGTATAGATCTATTTCACAATAAAATAATTAAATGTTTATTATTAGATCTATCAAATTAGATCTAACTTCGTTAAAGAAGAAGTATTGTAGTTGTTTATCAGACTTGTATCACAATAATTGAATAAGTCTAAGACTTATTTAGTCTTATAGTTAGAGATCTAAGTGCAAAGTTACAAACCTCCAGTTGGTTTTCCGTTCATTCAATCACCAAATCACCCCCATTATCGTCAACATCTAGACCTGGGTCTCTGCTAGTTTTTCATCACATTACTATCTTCTAATCGGCATATATATAAAAAATGAAGTAACTAATAATAAAGAATCCAAATAAGCATATCATTAGATTCCAAAGCATATAAAAGTCAACACGATATCGTCCTGGCATGTTGGAAAGGAGTAATAAGACAACTCGTACCCAGGACAACGTGTACACAAACTATTTGACAGCCCGTAACTGAAATAACTCGTACCTTGTAATTTATTGTATAAATGAACCCATGCGTGTTACAAACACTGGGTAGGCTGTGCCAAACAAGCGACAGCCTGGGGATACTCCCCGAACTACAAGCAAAACAAACACTGGCCTATATCCCAGATAGCATGCCGCATGTGGCCCATTGGTGGCAGAACCAGCAGCCCACTGGTTGCTAGCCACGGCTGGGGCGCTTGCGTTTTGTCCAAGAAATCCACTGGTGGCAAGCCACTGATGGCCCACTGGTGTGCTATCAGTGGTTAATTTTGGCAAGATTGATCAAATTGTATTGCAAAACACACAAATCAAAAAAAATTTGAACTAATAATACATTGATATCCAAATATTTAATTTCTCTATAACTCTTCTCTAATTTATCTGCAACTATTCAGGGATGTCAATGTCACTCGGTAACTCATCTGCAAGATGTTGCGCCTTCGGCACCACTGAAAATAAAGATAACGTTATTATTCAGCATTCAGAATAAGATTATCATACAATACCATAATGAAGAAGAATACGATGTATAATTTTGCACTTGGTGTTACCGGATAGCTACTAGATATAGTATAAATTATACAATATTTTCAATTTATGATTTTTATTTCCTGCAGCACGACGTCTTATTTATTGTACGCTCACACACAACACACATCCCGGCAGCTATTTTCTGTATTGTATCACTACAGGCGGTGGATCGAAAAATACACACATAAAAATGACAAATCGAGGTATTTCACGATCAACAGATCACCACCTACATATGTAAACATTTGCTACACATTGTTATGAGTGTTCTAATACATTTCTTGATATTAATGTGATAGAGTATACTCACTTCAATCACAGTCTACATATTACTAATATTAGTTCCAAACTGGATAACACACGTCAGTCTTATACATATAACTAAATCTCGTAATATGTTTCTTATTATTTGTATACTACTAGCAGGTGACATTCATATGAATCCTCGCCCTTCTATCCTGCAAAATATCCGCTTGCCTACCAGCAACGTTATGTCCGTCCATAATAAATCAGCCAGCATCAAAGAATTAGTATTATCTAAGAAATTGGATATTCTCGCCCTCACTGAGACTTGGCTTAGCCCTCATTACACAACCTCTTGTATTTCTGATAACCCCCCTCCTGACTATTCCTTTAACCACCAACCACGTCAGTCTGGATGTTGAAGTTGTGTCGGCTTTCTGGTATCCAATAAATGTAAAGTAAAGTCCCATTCTGTCCAGATCTATTCTAGTTTTGAGGCTGTCTGCATTGAAATTTTGAACTGTTCATTTACTGGTTACTTCTTATGCCTCTATCGCCCTCCTGGAATAACTTCATCCTTCTTTGTTGACTTTCATGATTTAAAATAACTGCCATTTCGGCCAGTATTATAATGTCTGTCTAAATAAGTCTGCTGACAACACAGCTCGGAGGCACATGGTCATGGAACAGGAACCGGAGGAAAATACTGAATCTAGTATAAATCAACATCTATGCCTTCTAGGAGCAAAGCTTGGAGAAAAGAAGGATTCGGAAAAGATACTAGTTCGACGTGATACTCAACTTTCAGAAGATGTATTCATTTGGAGAGTACAGAATACTGAGACATGTATTAAATATAAAAATGTTGTGTATGTGTTCTTACTATTGACATTTCTGCGAAATAAATATATACAAATGGAACAAAGGCAAGCAATATGCTGCAAAATGTTAATTAACTACATTTATTAGTAATTAGTAAAAAAAGTTGTAGAGAAAGGTCGTTAGCACAAAACACAAACAAAATAAAAGAGCCTCCCTCCATTATTTTTCAAAAACATGAGGATAGTCATTTTGGCTTAATAAAAAATAAATAAATAAAAGAGCTGAATTCCAATAAAATCTCACATGTTTCTTGATCTACTATTCTCAACGTGATATGTCATACATCTCGATGGAAATTCTGTCTATCTGCAGAGTTTTTATAAGTGTGTAATTCGGATTCGGTTGTTGTCTCGTGGGTTGGGTTGTGTATGGGTTGCTTGAAAAAATGTGGGTTTTATTTATTTTAAATCCAAAATATATGCTCAGCCGCCTCCCGTTATTCAGCCACCTCCAATGTTTACGCAAAACGAATATCATGCATTGCCATATAAATACCACCCGCTATTGCCACCACACACTGACAGTCAAATGTTTCTGGTAATCTGTGAATTGTTTGACAAGCTGTGAAGGTCATTAGGTGGCGACCGTGACAGTGTTGCTAGTACTAACAGCGATAGATTAAATAAATTGATAGTTAGGGTTAATAAAAGATCAAAAGCCACTTATAACGAACCAGCTCCCAATGCTGACCGTCGAATATGCCCCACTCTAATGCCACCCCACCACAAAACCAACAACCAACTTTCAGCCTGACCCCAATGTTGTATAAAGTGAGGATATATATATATATATATATATATATATATATATATATATATATATAAAATGCATTTATTCATACCCTATAGTGGCCGTCTCCGTGGTCTAGCGGTAGCGTGCTGGACCACAGATCACTACCACCCGTGTTCGAATCCCGGCGTGGGCATATCTGAAGGTTGTTTCGTCTTTCACTTCGTCTCATTACCGTTGGAAGTCGCTCGGCCCATTTAGCCTACCTTGTGCACAAAAGTGGCCGTAAAACATCAATCATCATCATCTTCATACCATATATATTTATACAGTACAATAATACAAGATAATGCAGAAACATGAAATATAATATAGTGATGGAGGAAAAAAAACCACAAAAAACAGTAGCTGCATTAAAATACATATATTATTAGACATGTAGTATTATAAAGTACATAGATCATATATGATATAGCAAAGTACAAATTTCATTATTGCCTAACACTGTATATACTGAATCATTTTTATTTCAACTATTGCTACTGATAACCATAGCTGCTGCCAAACTTACGGCTAGCTCGATTACATCTACATATGGTCATCCCTGGGTTGTTAAACTCGGGCAACATTGTAAGATAACCGATGAGGACTGTGACAACGTAGTGGTACTGAAGGTCACTTTAAGTTAAACCCTCACATCCTGCACAAGGCAGAAGTATTTCTAAATTCACGGCAAAAGTCCACGAAGGCCATGCCACACTCTGGCCAACAACTCGCCATAGACTATATGGCTGATCAGATGGAGTCCTTGCTACTGAGTCATCACCAAATGTCTGTCAACAACAGTGATCAACCACCTGCACAGAAGCGAGGACACCTGGATCAGTTCGATGATGAAATGAATCAACAGCCAAAAATGGAGAGCTCCAGGCCTATTAACAGGATGTAGTAAAAGACTGTTCTTGGATACTATAGTGGCGGAAGGAACACGCAACTGAATATCAGTCAGTCTCATGTATTGCAAGGAGCGTCCTCAGCGTCATCCCCACAAGTGCTGCTAGTGAGCGAAACTTCAGCCTGGCTGGCCATGTTGTGTCTGCTAGGATTCTCAATAAATTATCTTAATAACAGGAATTTTGTATGTTTCGTGTTCGGACTTCATTCTTGTGTGTTAGGTAAGGTACGGGTTATAGTGTTGTAGATTGGGTTGGGCACGGCTTACAGTCTTGTGGGTTGGGCTGGGCACGGGTTCAATACCATTTTAAGTATGGGTTCGGGTTGGGTTTTGTGGGTTTGGGTTGGGTGTGAGTTGAGTAGTTGCGGGTTGGGTCGGGTTTGAGTTTAGGTTTCCAACCCGTGAAGGGCTATTGTGTGTATCTCTACATGTATGCATTATATATCTTTGAACTGGTTAAACTGTCCATGATTTATGAAGTGGATGTTTGGAAAGTTTCAATATTGGTGTCTTGCTGTTTATATTTAGATAGATTAGATTAAAAATATGTTGATAGAAATATATTTTAAGTACATATATGTTATAGTGCAATGATTAGATCTAATAACAAACATTTCCAATAAAAACAATTTCTGTTTTACTCATAGAGGCATGCATGATGATGAAGGTGCTCAAAATGTACCAAAAGGTGGTCCTAGGGTTAATAGTCTCAACTGTTAAATTTGCACCACAATAGAAGGGTGTTATACAACCTAATATATTTTCTTTCAAAATTGGGAATGTGAGAAGTAAGATACGTCTTAAATGTGTTTCGAGTATGAATATTCACAATGATGTGAATATGCCAACATTTTAACAATTCTATTTCTGGACCAAGTTTGTATGGACTGCTTGAAACACATTCACACTGAACAAATAACACTGCATTTTTTATGGCAATCAATCTACCAGGCTGCTTGAATATCCATATATTGTTCTCTCCAGCAGATGTCTGTAAAGTGACCAAGGGAAAGGACGGTTGTGGATTTAACGTCAGAATCTAATCCAGGTAATTATGATACAAGGCATAATACAATATGTTTCGTGAATGTCTGTATTGTGCATTGTACATAGTAGTAATTAATATAAATAAATATAGTGATACTCCATCTGTCAATATTGATAAATTAAGAATATAATGTTAACTGGAATATAAATCAATGATAATTATATCCTATCGTTTTCCACAGATAGTCCTAAGTTATTTTAGTTTATTTTCAGATTTAGCATTACCAGTACTATTCCCGTACATGCGGTTTCCATCTATCATCAGGGAATTTAGGCTACTATTGTTAAATAAGTTAATACTGAAATACTGTTGTTGTGAAATAATTGAATACCAGGATACCAGAGTACGGAATGAAAGGCTACTGCCTGTCGGGTATTCCGGTCTTGACTAATTTTGTAGTTTCTTGTTATCCAGTCTATGGCGGCGTATACATGTCGTCTTTCTAGTGCTTGTAGAGTCTAGAATTAAATGAATTTAGGGTAGTGGTTGTGACAACATGATCTGATAATGAGTTCCAGTCCTGAACCACTCGCTGGCTGAATGAGTTTTTCAATATTTCGAGGCTACAGCGCCCCACGAATAATCTCTGACTATGACCTCCGGTTTGTTCAATGAGTGCTCTGTTGAAGAATGCTCTTGGGTCAAGTCTATCTCTGCCATTCACGATATCATGTCCCTTCGCCGTCTTCAAACCAAGAATGATGGGAGCCTTAGGGCAACTAGCCGCTATTCATAGGACAGATGCTTCAAGTGTGGGACTAACCCTGTTGCTCGACGCTGAACCTTTCCCACTGCCAATTTATCCATCTGATAGTGTGGATGCCAAATAATGCTTCCATATTCCAGGTGGAGTCTGACAAGTGCCTTGTACAGTCTTGACAGAGTGTCTTCATCTAGTCATGAGCATTGTTATGTTTTGTAAGGATTTGTAACAAGCTTAACTTTAAGCAACTATGGCTCAGCTTCGTGGCTTAACTGGAAATATTTTATTCTGTCTGGTGCCAAAAGACGCACCGTCACCAAGTGGTGTCTTGCGAAGCCGTTACAACGAAATCGAGCTATAAGAAATCGAGCATTATACACAACCACGTCTTCTTGATGAGCCACAGCATCCTACTGGACTTGTTAACAGGAAATGATATGTGCTGGTCGAATTTCAGCTCCTCATCAACATAGATACCGAGGTTCTTTTCTACTTTAGTGAACTACAACTTAATATCTCACATCTTGTTGGCTAGACATCTGTTATTCCTCATGAGATGGAGGACCTTGCACTTGTCAGCATTTAACTGCAGTTGCCACTTGTCAGACCATTCAACAAGTCGTTGGAGATCCGGTTGCAGTTCGGCCCAATCATTCTCTGAGGAGGATTTCCTATCGACCTTTGTGTCATCAGCAAATATATGTGCTGCGTATCATATCGGGTAGGTCATTGATAAAGATGATAAACAGTATGGGTATGGAATACCGCTGAGTACCTCCAGCCATGCTGACATGACTATTAACCACTACACGTTGTTTACGGTCAGTCAGGAAAGTTTGTAATCAGTCCAGGACTTTGCCGTTGAATCCGTATGCTGCTATCTTAGCATGGAGACTCTGGTGTGGTAAAGAATCAAACGCCTTGCGGAAATCAAAGTACACTGCGTCGATTGGGTCACCAGGGTTAAACATTTCAGCCCACAGTTCTAAGACTGTGAGTAGTTGAGTCATGTTGGGTATCAAAGAATAATTGTTTTTCCATCATATGATCACGAATTATTGACTCTATGACTCAAGTGTAATTACTGGCTCTTGATCTGCTACCTTTCTTATGTACTGGCGTGATGTTTCCAATTTTCTAGGCAGTAGGAAGTCTCCCCTCACTGAGTGATTGATGGAAGATGACAGTTAGGGGTGATGAAATGACATCAGCCATCTCCTTCAGGGCTCTTGGGTGAATTGTGTCGGGTCCAGGTGTTTTTTTTAGGTTCGGCTGGTCAGCTTTTTCTGTACCAATTCTGCTGTTATGTTTACATCAGAGAGTGAGGTACTTAGTTTCTAGTGATGCCATATCTTCCATATTCTCACGGGTGAATACAATGGCAAAAAGGTGTTCAGGATATCAGACTTTATCAGATCTTTCTCAAATTCTTTACATAGTTGACGTGCGAGTTTGAACAGCTCATTCTTCAATTTGCACGCTCTCTGTTGTGGTCAGCATCACTCTTTGTTCATTTATATTGTTTCCAGGCTGTGTGCTTCTTTTTTTGCATAGCTAGGGCTTCCCTATTCACCCATAGTTTCTTCCTTCTCTCCTTTGGTGGTTTGGACGTTGGTATAAACCAATCGATGGCGTCTTCAAATATATTCATAAAAATTATCAAGATTCCTATACATTCATTTGGTTCTGCCCAATTCTGTGCTGCGAGGTGGACTGTCATCTCTTTGTATTTGCCTTTGTGGTAACGTTGTTTGGGTTTCTTGTCCATTACAGTTGGTGTATACACATAGATACCCATCAGTGGGCACAAATGGTAACTGATACCCAGTCCAAGTAAGTGCTCTATGCCATGTACCATCTGATCATCACTTGTCAGGATGAGGTCCAGCAACTTTTCTTTCTGACCATGTCTGACTTGTGTTGGTTCAGATACCTGTTGAAAAAGGTATACATCTCTGCATATGTCGAGAAACGTTTGACTGTGGTGGTCTGCTAGCTTGGAAGTGGTCCATGTAGTCCAGTCAATCTCGTGGTAATTGAAGTCCCCTCCAATTAAAATATGCGAGTAGCTCGAGTCATTTTGGGTCATCTTGAGAAGATCACATAGTTTTGAATTATTTGGCAGTGAGCTTTAAGGACTTCTATAAATGCATTCCATAACAGCTGATCATTCACTGTAGTTTCTATCAAATATGACCTCCGTGACCAATGGATCAATATTGTTGGATATGTAGATGGCTACCCCTCTGTGTTCTTCTCCTTCTAGGTTGGTATAGACTTGATATTTTTCCATGCTGAAACTGCTTACACACATTGGGTCCACCGAGTATTTTGGAACTGTAACCATAATGATGTCCAAACATTCTTCTTCTCTGAGTAGCTGCAGTTCCTTACTTTTTTGTCAGTGTGTCAGCATTGGTGTATAGCATCATCAATGAGTCTCTAGTCAGCTTACCTGGGTTAATGTTCACTACATCGGTTTCATTTTCCGGTGTGGGCTGATGTCAAAATGATTGTTGTGGGTCGGTAGAAACACCAACTGTTTTCCACTGGACAGCACACTGATTGTGCTGGGGGGGGGGGGTGAATTCCCCTTTACATACCTGTTTGGATGTGTGGGATGAGTTTTTAGTAGGGGATTGTTCTCGATTCAGCCAAGTCAGCGGTGATTGGACCAGGTGACTCTGCAGGGTCTACCGAACAACAACGCTGACGGTGCTGAGGGGACAATTCCTATATATATATATATATATATATATATATATATATATATATATATATATATATATATATGATAGATATTAGTGGAGTAATAGTAGAGGTGGTGGTTCTGGAGTGTATAGTTTCGAGGAGTGTATAGTTTTTGTACAGTTTTGAGTAGAGGAATAAAGTAGATTCGAGACCAACCAAGTTCGGAGTTTTGAAAGAGAGAGAACTTATCTAAGGCCGAGATCCGGGCCGCGTCCCGGATCTCGGTACTTTTCACCCGGACCTCGGTTCTTTTAAGTATCATTTCCAGCATCACGCCGAGATTCGATCTCAGATGGTAGTGATCTGTGGCCCAACGCGCTATACGAATTAGATCACGGCAGCACCCCCTTAATGATTGTTTACGTAAGAAATACGTATTTATAATTACGGAAGGATATAACTTGATCAGTACGTTTTAATAACGTAATTATTACGTAATATTGTTAGTAGGGCGCCATCCCCTGTCTGCAGAAAATGTGAGAACGAGAAACATTTAATTACTTTTAACGGCCTTAACGACCAGGTTACATGTCATTTCAGACTGACAAATATATACATATATATATATATATATATATATATATAAATAACAAGGGCGAATGGTCCCTTCTATTAAGGGCGGGTAACAATAAAGGGCGAAAAGTCTTTTTCTATTGTGGGCGAATGCAACCGAGGGCGAATAGTCCATAACTTATTCGTTTAGGATCGAACTTTCCATGGGCCGATATGTAGTATTCTAACGGAAGACCGTGATACATTTATCGAAAAAAAAATAGATCTAGACGGAAGTGAAGCTGTAAACGTTATATCTGTTCTACTTATAGAATCTACGTGCTTTTGTGTGTATTTGTGTTATAGGCTATTAGTGTAAGTATCAAATTTACAATTCTGTGTAAAAACTATTTAAATTGTTGCAATTTTCGTGTCACTCGCTCAGTCGCTGCTGACTCATCTACTGAGTCTAGACTGGATCTACTATCATCTAGGATTGAACGATTCTACTTTCTAGTCTAGATCTATAGAATAGACTAGATCTAACAAGTAAAGAATAATAGATCTACATATTCTAGATATTAGGGTCTAATACTCAGTCATGAATCACGATCAGTGATTTGACATGACGGTGACTGAGTTTACTCACTGTGTTCTGGTATAATTCTAGTCTATCTATCACATGAGAGTCTAGTCGATGTAATAATGTAAAAGTATTTATTTAATTAAATTAATAGCCTGGTTGGTAAAAAAAAAATTCTATACGGAAGAAATACTTTTTTGGGAAGAAATGGAAGAAACTCAAAAATTTTACAAAATGATCAGACAAATAAACCCATTGCATGATGACATCAAAAACCAAAACAAACCAAGCGCGGTTTGCATTGTGGGATTTATAGAGGCATGATTATAACAGATCCAGAAATTGACGTTTAAGGTTAAAATGGCGGGATTATCACAGTATTATCACTCAGCGGATAAATCCCACAGTGGAAAGCGCAGCTAGTTTGTTTTGGTTTTTGACGTCATCATGCTTCAGGCTTATTGATCAGACAAATATTATATCTACAGGGTACCCACAGGATTTCAAAAAATAAAATTCCCTGAATTTTCCCTGTCTTATTTAAGAAATGCACTTTAAAAAATTAGAATAGGATCTATCTATATATATCTTTTGACAATTATATGTGAGTAAATGAACAGATAATTGCTAATTGATTAATGTGGTTGGATCATTTGTCAGTTAATACGTGAGCAAATAAAGACATGTACATGATTAATCCTCATGGATCATTGGAATCCACTTGTTCATCGATTAATTGCAGGAAGACCATTTAAAAGGAGCCTCAATTTTGGTATTCCTCATACCTTGCCCAACATTAGTACCTGATTTGTTACTTGTATATAATATGCTGACAATACACATTATATATATGCACGGTTTCAATCATGGGTACACCTGATACCACCTTCACAAGAAATGTGATTTTCCAAATTCACTCAGAAATCTTCTGATGATATACATGTAAAGACAACATGTGTGAGAAGCAAGAAAAAGCAAACTTGGCAGTTAGAATGAAAAACAAGGCCTTGTAATAGGCAAAATAGATTGAAATAAGGGGAAAAAATGGAATCCATTTTTTACATTGTAACAATGGCTGAGTCTTATTCAAGAGTCTTACTGTATTAATTCACCACAAACTGATGTTAAAATGTTAGCACATCAAGAGAACCTTTTAAAATTTCTTGGGGTTTGTTTGACCTTTGCTTTTATCACACCAAGTGTGCAAAAAGTCTCTTCCGCTCATCACCTTTGGCATCACAATTCTACTCTGACAACATGACTCTACAATTACAAAGCTAAATTTTGCAGAAGAGATGTGTTGTGCTTTGCTTCAAAACACATTTTGCACATGTTGACTGTTTTCATTCTCTAAAGGTAAATAAAATTATGGTTATTTTTTTCTATCACATGAGTGTCATGTCCAATGCATGATGTCCGGAAGACAGCACACTGCATAAAATGTCAGTCGCTTTTTAATTCTGAATTTGTGCTGAATATCACAGCTTTAGTATACAGAAAGTGTGAAGTCATCAATTTATGCTGTTTTTGTCATATAACTGGGTGAAAATTAGGTATTTTCACTCGTGTCTCGCACATTGACTATCAGTTATGTGCTGAAGAGGAGACCATTTCATCGACAATTTCTGCAAATTGCACTGCTGCTGAGCCAAATGGCTCATCTTAAAAGGTAAGGCTTGCTTTTTATATGATTATTTCTGGGATCAAACTGGTTTTCCAGTTAATTTGATCTGATATTCATATTTCTTTCTACAATTTTCGAAGTCCTATCATGCTGGTGAAAATTGGGAGATGTTTTGTTGAAGTACACATTTTATGAGTTTGCAGCTTTTTCTGAGCCTCTGTCACCTTCACATGACATGACTTCACACCATGTGTTAGAATATATTGATTTTAGAACAACGTTGATGTTTTCAATGGAAGACTGGCGTAACTTTATCAGTTTATTTACCTGCAACTTTCATATTTTTTTACGCCCATAATGTAGGAAACGGATTGGTGTTGCTGCCTGCCAATATCATCGCTTCTTTGTTATAGATGGAAGGCAGTTGTCCCATCAATATAGAATTTTAATCTTTTCAAGCCAAGATTAACTCTAATAATACAATCTCAACGTTGTTATTATCAATTAGTGTAAGCATTTGTATTTGCTCTGTTTTATTTCTCACACGAACTTGACAAATTAAGAGATTGGATTATGCACATAAATAGGACACAAGGCACATTGTCTACCAAATAGAAAACAGAAAAAGTACCTTCATTCTTTGTGCTGTATCACAGTGTAGTAATTCTGTGCAGAAAAATTACACTTCTTTTTTTTGGGGGGGGAGTCCAGAGCTGTTTTTAAGCAACTAATTTTTCTATTGTCTTAACCTTTTAATTTTTATCTACATGTACATGACCTACAGGACTATATTATGTAAATTGTCATTTGTCTTTCCATATCAAAATATTGTTAAGCCTTTCTTTATTATCATAAGTGTCTTGTCTAATCCCATCTTCTTTATGCTACATTTTTCAGATAAAAGATAGTGTGAATGTCGTCTTCACGAAGAAGACCGTGTGGTCACTATGTTGGGCCAAACATCAATGACTTGTCATTTATTTTTCTTGGGGGAGATTTTGAGAATTCTTCCAGCTCCCCCCAGTGATGGACGTGGTAGATATTTCTTTTTAACAACAGAAATAAAACCATCTGTTTCAAAGGAAATACTTGTCTTTGTTATTTGTCTTTGTATAATCTCTGTCACAGTTATGTCAAATGGTCAATTGTTCTTTTGTGCTACTTTTTTCTCACATTCACATCATGTACTTATTCTGATTGTTTTACACTTGAAATAAGTGAAGTTCATAGGGTAGGTCTTTTCTCACTTGACTTCATCATTTTTTCAATGTTGAAAATAATATCCAAATCTTCTGCTCATATAACGGTGTCCTTTTTCCATATTTCTCTTTTAAAGTTTTATAAACAGATATAAAGTTTTAATTAATTTAATACAAATCTACTGTTTAGTTCATATCACAATCAATTTTGATTGAAGAAAAAAAATATGTGTTTTTATGGAATTTTAGGGCATGAAGTTATGAGCAAAAGATTTTCCTCATAATGAGTTTAAATTTTAATGTCTACCATATATACTCGCGTATAAGTAAATTTTTGGGTAGTGAGTTCTCAGAAGCAACTCGACTTACATGTGCGTCATATTTCCTACCAGCTGAAGGAAATATGTTTTTCGGTCATCCTTGACGTACAACACTCTAGGATTCAACCCAATAAGAGCCAGAGTCAGAATAAAATTATCATATCGCTGTCTACTAAACCATTATTATGCAATAAATAACAATTAATTTTAACCAAACTGTTATTTGGATCTCACAAACATGCCAGGTTTTATGTAATAATACTTGATTGTCACATGCTGTTACCTACCTGTACCTCCAGATGTACTGTGAAACAATGAAGTAATAACACTTGTCAATTGAACTTACAATCAGGCATGTTTGTGTCAGGCACAGTTGGAACAAAATCGCCACATCTCTGCCTACTAGTCTTATTCAATAAATTATGATTAATTTTCACCAAACTGTCATTGGGATCTCACAAACATCCCAGTCTTTACGTAATAATACTTGATAGTCACGGGTTGTTAACTACCTGTACCTCCAGATGATTAGCGATAATTTAGAAATCACTGTTCACATTGCAAACCTTGCTTGCCACTTGTCATGAAACAATTAATTAATAACACTTGCCAGTTGAAGTTACAATCAGGCGTGTTTGATGTGACAAGTTTGTGTATTAGTTAAATATAACATCAAAGTGAAAGCTGGGTGTGTGTGTGTGTCGCTGCTGGTGAAGAAATTGATACTGATATATTTACGATGCACTTGCTGATGCCATGAGTTTGAAGTGACAAGGTAACCTTTGGCTGATTTTGAAAGATTTTAAGCGAATACTTAACCTCGTCTTATATGGTGAGCATATGCCTGAGGAAAGAATTACAGGGCCCAAAATTGACCTTGGCTTATCTGCTGGGTCGACTTATATGTGAGCCTATATGGTATTCAAATTCAATTTAAGAAGGTTATTGCTCTATAAAGTGAATTTTCAACTGAAAGAGATTATAATGAACGCAACCAATGTAACTAGAATACAATTTTGATTTTTGACTTGTTTGTAACACTGTGTACTCATGATTGAATCCATGCATATATATATATATATATTAAAATATTAAATAGACCTTGCAGGGTTGAATGATTAAAATTAAATTATTGAAAATCACACTTTCGAAGTTAATACTCACACAATAGCACCACTATTTAAATCACACCTATCTTCTCAGTAGATACTGTGGCATGACATTGAATTGTTTATACAGTGGAGTGGAGGTGATGAATATCATATCAGTTTGCATTATCAGGTTACTACATCCCTTGGCAGTTTCTTCTCTACCCCTAACTTCAACAAGTAAAAGTTATTCACATTCTAAAGAGCATTGTGGTGAAAATTGTAAGATGAGTAATCTGTGTCTTGTATACATGTATAAGATGAGTGCATACAAATAGCAAAGCCCTGGAATGCGAGGGTTGCCACAGGTGGTGTCACATCAGATGTGATATAAAAGTTAATATACATATAGTCTATTAATTATCTGTTAAAACCCTCAAAAAATGATTTAATATAGAAAGTTACCTAACTTATATGTTTGCTTGTATATCAACATTGCTTTAGGTGGTAAATATAATAGTAGTCCCGATTTGATCTTGTTCCGAAATGACTGCACATCCATGGAATAAGAGGGTATAGCTATGTGAAGTATAGATTGATGGTCTAGTAAAGTTTAAATCCACTAGCCCAACCAAATTTCTTACTAGCCCAACACCAAATTACTAGCTATTAAAATTGTAGATGTAAACATTATTCAACTTTGGGTAATAGCTTCGGAGACCATTGATATAAGTTGCATGGTGCTTAGAATCTTAACTTAGCATCTGAGCTCACCAAATATTGCTTGAGCAGTAAATGACACGTGTAGGGCTATAAATTTGCTAAATCTCTGAGACACAATTTATTTCCTTTTTATTAATTATGAGTTCAAAAACTCTTGACCAAACGGCAATACCAATTGTAATGGATTGGAGTGTTTATTTCATATTCATTATCTGTCTTGCTATGTTGTGTCAATCATTCTGTATCAATTTTTTTCCAAGCCTCAATATATAATAATATGGAAAAGGACCGAATAAGTACAATATTCTTCCAT
This sequence comes from Paralvinella palmiformis, assembly GCA_025642065.1. Classification (NCBI taxonomy): domain Eukaryota; kingdom Metazoa; phylum Annelida; class Polychaeta; order Terebellida; family Alvinellidae; genus Paralvinella; species Paralvinella palmiformis. The sequence continues at coordinate 23,167 of JAODUP010000088.1, read as the reverse complement.
TGAGCTGAATATGAGTGTGGATTAAACTAATTATTTTGATATACAATTAAACTGATGTAAATTTTAAGAAAACAAAATTCCAAAACAAAAGCAAATTCTCATAAGTGTTTATTTAAAATTTTAATAGTAACATACATTGAAGGGAGAACTAGAATACCAAATTATACACTTTCTGAAGTGCCTTGGCATTTTGGACCTTACTATGTGTTGTAAATAAAGGTGGTGGTGGATTGGAATGGTTATTGTGTGTTGGGAGGCTGTAAAATAGAAAAATATCCTATTTTATGTAAATTTTCATATGGAAAACCCCCCTTGCCCTATTTTCTGAGAGGCACTTGTCACTTGGCTCCCTGAATTTGTTAACGTGTGTTATTACAAAGTGGTTGACGCATACCCCTTCGGAAATGGAACCGTGTATGTATTGTTGGGGTACAGCTGATCCAGTCTAAGTTCTTGCTCCAGTGCAAACAGGAAGTCTTGATGATAAGAACAAAGATAATATTGTATTATATATATATATATAGGCCTATGTATATATAATATTCTTAGCGGAAATATAGGCTTTATAGTTCAATATAATAATATATGATATAATTATAATAATTCACCATGATCAGTTTCAAGGTTTATCATGATGTTAAAGAAGTTGACCCTGAATGGTGTTTGAGGAGTACAGAATGAAGAGATATACTCAAACTTCAAAGAGACAATTGTGATTAGCAAATCCCAGGAGATTTATTTATCATTAAAAGCTCCCAGTCCTTTCCTACAATATAAAGGAAAGGGTAAAAAACTGATTCACATGAAATAGAAGTTACTGTTAAGTAGTAGATCGTGGAACTGCTTGTAGTTTCTGGTAAATCCCACACATTCAAGAGTGATATTGACTGCCTCCATACGCCAATTGCAGGGTGTCAGGTTCCTATTTTCCAGGAATATTCCTATTTTCCAGGAATATTTTGGGGGTTGTGCTGTTTTTGCATGCTAAAATTATGTCATCAGCATGAAAGGGTGTCTGATAAGTGATCGCGTGCATGCATTTATATGTAACATTTCAATCCTTATTATGTAAGTGAAATAATCAGATGTAATAGACCATTTCCGCGATGAATGCGCCATCTAGCGAATGTCCGCTTGATAAAAGCATTCTTTTACCAATCATGAGAAATGGCTTATTTTAAAGTTCCTTTTGACCTTTCTCCTTGAATATTATATGGGGAAGGAATAAAGTAAAATTTAGAATAAAGCACATTTAATAAGCACTACAAGACAGTAATCTTGGTTCTCTTCGTTCGGTCAATGCCCCCACAAATGTTGCATCTGATTTGGATGTTTGGGTTACTTTGGTAGAACTTGCGAACAAGGTCACCAAAGTTGACCTCCCCTGGTGCTGGCCTTTGAATATTTGATGTCTTAGTTAATCTGGAACTTGACACATCACTAAACTACTGTCATTAATTGTAGCCCATTCAGTGGAGTATGGTCAGCGCTACCAACTAAGTAATTCCTAGGATTATCTAAGTACATTTAGACACATCTCACTTATATTATTACTGATGGGATATTTCACATAATTTATATCAATTGTTAACATCACTATGATCTATATATGTGTATCAGTTGAGAGTTACTAAACATATATCGTTTGTACTTCATATCAAACTTGGTTCCAAAAACACGATGAAAAAATTATGTAAATATAATCAAATTGAAGGTTACTTTCAGGTGACCATTTAACATGTAGGGAAATGCTCATGACAAGGTTAATTAATGTTGTTGTATATTAATATTTATTGTAAACGATAATGCCTGGTTTACACAGAATAATTTACTAATATTTTCCTCCACAGTATTCTCCATAAAATCAGATATAAAGTATTGTTAGTTTAATGTGGTGGGGGGGGGGGCTGGATCTAATTAAAACCAATTGATCAGAACATCATGTGCAATCATTCTAATTTTCATTGTATTGGACAAATTCGTTACTTTTTTCTTTCAGAATAATGGCAGAAGGTGCAGGTGATAAAATGCCTTTAGAGGAAAGAACTCCTGCTGAAGGTCAGGATAAGCTTGATTCTAGACTGAACAGGTTAGTTATAGAGAGAAAACATGACCAAACTCTGTGTGTATGCATGTGTGTGTGTGTGTGTGTATTTTTGTCATGCTCAAGTCAAGGAATTTAGCTGTGAGATTACTGGGAGAGCTATGATTACAGCAACTTGACTGCTTGCAGTTTGACGTTCTGGTAGTCTAAATAGTGTGCATGGTGCTCTGCTGATAGTTTTTATGAATGTTGGATATCTTTTGTTGGTTTTAACCCATAACTGATCGTGTTGATTCGTATCTGCCACCTGGTGGAATTTTTGTGAAACGAACTACCATTTATGGTGATTTTTATGTGCTGATTGTTAACAGACCTTTTTTCCCTCTCCAAATGTCTGTCAAACCTAACATCAGCAACTTTTGTTTACAGAATTATCTTTTAGAAGATCCATATATCCACTGACATATAGGCTATTTCACAGTATTGTAGGCCACTTCTGGCTCACAGCAGCAAAAAATAAAACTGATTTGATTTGTCTATTTTGTAGTTTTTTAATGCAGTAGATAAATAATGTTATCAACTCACAAACAGTCTGCACCTAATTTTTATTCAAATTTGTAAATATCAAATTTACCTATATAAACTAATAAAGGCAGAAACATAGTAGTTTCAGTTATAATGATATACCTAGGGCATAATTCTAATGGAAAAATCCAGATATTTGCCTCATTCGACGTTAAATTGGGGGAATAATTATTTCAGCATAAAGATTAAAGCCTCTTTTTGATAATTTATTTTACCTGTCTGTTCAAGTAAATAATTTACAGTAAAACCACATGTCTGACTCATCAAACTGTTACCTATATGCATCCAGACAATCACACAATAGCTTCAGAAGTATTTGTTTAGTTCAATTAGTGTACTACCACTCCCAAAAGGAATGGGTTGGAGTGGACATTCCACATGTTGTAAAATATTGTAGAACACCAATTGTTATTACTTTAAATCAATCTTTTCTTGTATGTAGGATGTTTGTGTTTGAAATCTCTGAATACCTGTGTGTAGCTTGATATAAGAACAAAGATCGACTTGTTCTTCTTGAGTTGTTTTTACAAGGGATACTCCTTTGATGTGCTATATCAGAAGCTTTGGACTTTGTTGCATTCATTTTCAGGTACTTGGTCTTTTTGGATTTTTTCCCCCGTCTTCCCCATTGTAGATGTACTTGCTTTGATAGTAAGACCACCTCATAACACTGTGGAAGTATGACCATAGTATGACTTTATGTGTTTGTTGCTCTGAGAAGCTTTGAGAGTATGGTGCTCATTGTCAACTTGTCAACAATTTCTGGATGAGTTCGCAGGGAAACGGTCATTCTCGCCTTTATTGTCTGAACTTTGTGATATTAGGTGGCACGAATGGTTGATCTTTTTGCATGGCTCTGCTGGAAACTCTGGTCTTGGGCTATCACTGCAAGTGAACTCTGCCTTTGGGATGCATGTCTCATTTTATAGCTCGTGTCTCTCTTTTTGTCTGCAGATTTCTTCTCTTTGTTGTGTCTACTGTTTTTACAATGTCTTTTTAGTTCACACATACCAGTCAGGTTTATGATTGTTATCAAATATCAATAGAAGCTTGATTGAAGTTCTACCACCCTTAAATTTGTCTGACCTACCAGCACAAGCAATAACATGCATTTAAAAACCACCACCAGAAAGCAGAAACTGATGAGCATTTTAAGTAATTGTTAGTCACTAATTGCCTATGTAATTCAACCAAACCTGAAATGTGAAGAAACAAGGAAAATGATTTAGGGTGCATCCAAAGAGTGCTTTCCTCAACGGGGCTCGACATTAACGGTTGTCCGTAATCGGACAAGTAAAACCATATGCTCGGTTCAATAAAATATCAATCAGAGAATGCCCAAAACAATGCCCACTCCGACACATTAACACACAAGTTTGTGGCACAGCTGAAAGTGTCATTTAAGTGAGTTAATGATGTGCATGATTCCAAAAATCTCAACTTTAGACATATATTCAAACTTAAAAGTTTCCATAAACAACTTTCATTCTGAGTTCCACATTTGTAACTAATTACGCCCATATTACAAACGAGAAACATTAATATTCCATGTTTTCATCTAGTAGCTGTTTTTAAATTTACTTACAGCACAAGATTTGCATGAAAACAACCGCATCTAGGTTCCATAGATTCAAGTGATACCAGTTTAAATATATATATTCTCTGACAAACAATTATTGGTATATAATGGTGACCACTCATTATATGTGTTGGAGTGGACATCATGTGGACAGCTGTATTTATTGTTCATCTAAGCTAAACATGTGATTCATGGCATTGATTTTTATCACATGGATTTGGTAACCAGTTATCATATATAATGACCACAAACTTATATTTAATTGGGTTTGTTGAAAAATAACAGGGTATGATTGATTGTGTCGGAGCGGACACCATTGGACGGAATGGGGTTTGGCATGTTCCAGTTGGTTTTTGCAGCATATACTTATTATATTTGATATTTTATCATTTATCATGACCTAATATATTTTTAATAAAAACAAATTAAAATATTTGTTTTCATTAATTAGTAGCATTAAGGCCAATATGTCGGAGTGGACATTTTGGATAGAAAATATCATCAAATCAGCTGTGACCACAATTATCAAATAAACGTCAATATATTTTACAGTCAGTTAACAGGGACCATCAGCTTTATTAATAATGCACACAGTATGTATAACATTCATGTATTATCACATAAATATATGTTAAAATATGATAATGTAATTTGAGACTGAGAATTTCATTCAATTTGTTAAATGTAACTATGCAGAGGAATAGGTTTTTGAGATATGGTCTTCAAACTTTGCCTGTTGGTTGCCTCAACAATTATCTTTGGGAAAATGTGAAATTTTCATTTACTATTTATAAGCAATATAAGCAAATTGTCCAGATGGCCTACAATACTGTGAAATAGGCAAATACATCCAATGCGTTTTATAGGTCCCAGTAGCCTCCTTTCATATATGCTGTTTCTCTGAATACTGATATGCTATTAAACTTCACACAACAATTTCTTGTACAGCAAAACTCACATATATCGAGTTCCAAGGGACCTACGAAAATACTTTGATATACACGTAGTTTGTAATAACCAAAGTTATATAAATAACATTTATCAACTAATTAATGAAATGATAATATAGAAGTTTTTTGAGGGGACATCTTTGAACCACATTAGCAGAGCTGTTTCTAGATCTGTATGTTTAGCAGTTCTGATATATGACAATTCGGTATATGCGTAGTAAATTACAATGCTTATGATGCCACAGGGATTCAAAATTTCTTTGATAAAGCCGAGTTTTTGATATATAAAATTCGATATAAACTAAGTTGTTTACTATGGCAGTAAATGGGAGTTTGGGGGGGGACCAACAAGATGTTTCAAACTAAGCAGGTATTTCGTTCTAAGTGAGTTTGATATATCAGAGTTTTAGTGTATGTTGTATTTGAAACACTAAAATAAGCACAGAAATATTTTATTAATTAAAATAGGGTAAAATCAAATCTGACTTTTCTTGGATGCTGTACTAGTTGTTTATTGTTGCACACACACACACACACACACACACACACACATCACAATACTCATATTTGGAAGTTATAGACTTAAGTTAATATGATTATATGTAATTCTCATTTTGTTTCTATTAAGAATTGTGTCATATTCATTAATCCTCAGCAAAACATCATCACATTTATTAGGTATTAAAACTAATAAAAGTATGCATTTACTACTCTCTTTCGGGTCTTAAAAATAGAGCTAAATAAATGTTTTGTTATGATTTGAGATTTAACTAAAAAATAATTGATATAGGTAATTGAACATAGTCAGTGTATACACAGAGGCATACATTACTCACTGGTCACACAGGGTGTATTATTTAACACGTCTATTCTGAAATTTTGTTCCATATAGATTATTTGTTTTGAGTTTCTCCAACAGTAATAATTGCAATATGGTCTTCTTCATTTTGACAGTCTAGCGCTGAGTTCATCAGTAGATGACAAATATCGTTATCATATGAATCACAAAAATCGTGGCCACTTCATCATCATCAACAACAAAAACTTTGACTCTAGTACTAACATGGGAAATAGAAACGGTACAGACGAAGATGCTGCAAATTTGTACCAGAGGTTCAAGGAGCTTGGCTTTGATGTTAAGAGCTATAACAACCTGAAGAAAATTCAGATGTTAAAGGTTATGACTGATGGTAAGAAATATAATTATCACTGATAAGATTATTGTGCTTTAAGCCTTGTATATTCCATCTAAAATCACAGATATGTCTTATTCATATCTACAGAGGAATGTTCTTGACAAATATAAATGTGATGTTCTCTTCTCTAGCGTATGAGAGGATTCTCATGCTACAGTTAGTAGTACTTCAGGTGACAGGATAAAATCTCAATGTCTGACAGATGTTTTACTTAGATCATGTAGTTTACTTACAATATTTTGTGAGACCTACACAAAGCTAAGCAAATAACTAACAATTTATGTGAAACAGATTTATTAATTATCTAATAAAATGCAATTACATTTCAGCCTCGCGATGGGATCACAGTGAGTGTGATTGTTTTGGCTGTGCTATGTTGAGCCATGGTGATGAGGGGGTGGTATATGGTACAGATGGTCAGATAGCACTTGATCGTTTGATTCAACCATTCAAAGGTCCACAGAGTTATACATTGCGTGGCAAACCAAAAATCTTTATAATCCAGGTAGTATTAGTTTTGCAGTCTTTGATATAAAATTGTCCCAGATCTATTTATATCATTATTCCTTCTGAAATAACTGAGAGGTGAACTTAAATATGATGTTTAGCTTGGTGTATATGTTGTACGGAACTGTCTAGCTGGGATTAAGTTTCAGTATTGGTGTATTTCCAAACTAAGAATTAAATGAAGGTCAGCCCTTGTATAATTTTCAAAATTCTCCTTTTCCTGGCGTCCAATCAGCCTTTCAATTATTGATATATCTTTAGTGTTTCGAAACACTTGCAAGTGAAGAATTGCCAGGAGTATAATAACATCTTACTGTGATTAACTAATGTTCCTGTCCTGATTATTAAATACAGGCATGCAGAGGAGACCAGCTGGATCATGGGGTAGAAGTACAGAGCGATTCTGAGGTACCAATTGAAGAGAAAGTCTACAGAATACCGGTCGAGGCTGATTTTGTTTATGCCTATTCCACTGTAGCAGGTTTGTAGCTATTAGTACATCAGTTAAAGGTTCATTTTCTTAATTCTGATGAATTCTCTTCAACTCTTGCGCAGCCTTTTCTTTAGAAACATCTAAATGATCCATAGAAACACTGAAGTGGACTGTTTCATGAAATAAACCTCATTTTTAAGAAACGGAGAAGGATGTAATAGAAATGTGCGGATTATCCATTTAACAGATCTCACTTCTTATGTAGATAAACCATTAATATGTGATGTGGCATTGATCAGGGGTCAACGTCCTTTTGGATGAAATATTTCTATGGTTTCCCTTAATATTTGTCGATCAAATCAATACACCAAAATAATAGTTGCTGAATAAGGTTTTGATTACCAGTCTGACGCGCAGTGAAAGTCCGTTTCATACGTAATCTGTCCATTTCTATTCTTTCTTGCATCATTTCTCGGAGAAGAAGTCCTTTTTGTTATATTTAGACCAAATTGATACTTATATGCACTGACCACCAAGTAGTATTTTAAGTAAGTATTTTGAAACTGTTGAAAGTGTTAGACATATTTTTTTTTTAATGTGTGCTACATCTTTAGGGTATTACTCTTGGCGTAATTCTACCAAAGGTTCATGGTTCATCCAAGCAATGTGCAAGATGCTGAAACAGCATGCCTACAATATGAACTTTGTTCAGATATTGACACGAGTGAACTACGAAGTGGCTTATGAATTTGAATCAAATGCCAGCAAAGAGAGTATGAACAAGAAGAAGCAAGTGCCATCTATTGTGTCAATGTTAACTAAGGACTTGATATTTAACAGGAAATAGTTTTTACATACTTCGCTCTAGATTACTTTATGAGATGTCATACAATAAGGATAGTATAAATACTTAATGGCTGATAATTGTTTTCACTTTCCTGTGTTTTTGGTCAAAACAAATTTCATTTTAACAAATTATATACAAGATATATCAGATACTATAAAGGCAGCTTTGACATGTTATTGTGATATTATGGTGTGATTCTATAAATGTTTCAGTGGACAATATTAGATATAGTACATCTTAAGTTTATACTTAATAAAAGGTGGTGAACTGTAATTATAATAATAATAATGCCTGTTTATTACTTTATATAGCGCCACAACCACGTAACCCTGTTCTGAGGCGCTGTACAGTATTATTATCTTGTGTAAAACTGTCTTGTGTAAGATATTTTAAATATCAGTACATAATTGCTCATCTTTATGCAGATATTGTAAAGCATTCACAATGTACATAAAGTGTCTGTTCAACTACTGTGTTGTGTTTATTTAATAAAATAATAAACATTTGTAAATTATTGGTATTTTCTAGCCAAGTCATACACTCATTATGCCATAACTATTTACCTGGTAAATAATTAGTTTCAGATCGTTTATACAACGACTTAGTGTGTTAGTGGTATTGAGAGTACTTTGTGACTTTTGGTGCACTGAAAGTGCAGAAGTTAGAGCACTACACTACAAAGCTCCATGTCAGAGTTCGAATCAGACTGATATTTGTGATTGTGGAGTTCTCTTTTGGATATATGAAGTGTTACTTCAGTACCAATCAGAATTTTCCATATTATCTGAATGTAAACAATCATTAGACTTTCACATCTAGCACGAACATAAAAAATTGTTAACAGATTTCAGTTGTTTTATTAATCAAGGACGTTGTTTATTCTGTGTGAAATTTGTTTTAGTTAAAATTGGGTGATGTCCGAAAGGTGTTGCCACCAGTTATTTTTGTATGCATACGTATATAAGAAATGGCTCTTGGGGTTCTCGAAGTGTTAAAGAGGTATTAATTTGAGGGCTTCTGAAAGTCCATGAAATTTACCTGGATAAATATCCTGAAAGCTGAAATTCAATTTATGTTCTGTTTATAAAATAAAAATTCCAGATCTCAAAATAAATGGATTTCAGGTGTTGATTTGACCTACTTACGGGTGACATCATTTCCCATGGAATCACTGAACTCCATCCTGATTTCAATTATGCCAATTGTTCATAATGCTAAGGAAGAGATGACCCAATATGATTCTTTATCCATAATGCATGTTCTTATGGTTGATATTAAAAATAAGTAAATGTTATTGTCTTATCTTTTTAAATTGCTAATAGGTGTGACTTGTATATATATATATATATATATATATATTGCACAATGCATCCCGGTTTTGGAAAGTTAGCCAAACACACATGCACTGAACTACTAGATTGATCAATATAAAACTTGTTGTGGAGACTACATCACTTTTTAAAAGTGATTAGATCGTGCAAATGGTTTAAAACAATACACACTATCATGCAATACATGAAATAATTGAATTATTTATCTTAAAGGGACAGTTCACCATCAGAAAATATTTTTAAAATATGCAATGCTTAGAACAGTAACTACAAATAAATTCCACATTAATAATCACAATATACCGGATCTCATAGGGAAATAATCCAAATTACTGGATGGCTGCCATTACGGCTGTATTTGAAGCCAGATTCGAAGGCGGGAAGGAGAAACTGAAATGCTTTGACGTCACATGGGTGCTCTATAGACTCACGTGGAGTAGTTTCTGAGCCATTTTGAATCATGTTCCTCCTGTGTCAAACTGATATGATTATATATCATTCATGACGTAATTTTAACAAAATACATGCTTTTGTACGGGCTTTACAGACTTCAGGTCAATCGGATGCGTTGAAGTAACGTCAGCATTCAGGATCTTCCGGTCTCTGTCTTATTTAATGTGTGGGTGATCGTTTACACATTGTGACATTATATGTGACTGAGTATAGCTATAATAGTCCTGAAAATATAAAATGAAGGTGGACTATCCCTTTAATACAATTTTAACAGGTAGAAGTATATACGACATGACATATATGTTAAGAACTATTGAAGGACCAATTGATATAATTTGTAATTGGTGGATAATACATAACATTTTCAGTAAAATTATAACACAATATTTAAATACTAGTCAATCTCTGTTTTAAAAGACAATCTCAAATAGCAGTTGGCCTTAAATATATTGTTATGACAACGGTCCTCTGTATGCAATACTCGCCTCCTTAACTTATGTTGACAGTATTATATGGATTGGGTTTCTTCCGGAAGAAAGTTATTTCTTCACTTTCCAAAGGCCAGCCTTTTAAACATCACCTTGAAATAAATGGTCAGTCTGCTTATTAAATATTTTAGGCACATAATGCACAATATGTCACATTTTGACTGGGGACATTTTCATGTTTCTAGTAACAAATCACACTACCATCTGAAGTAAGACCATCCTGTGATACAACACCTGATCAGTAGCTAACACCAACCTTTCTCCAGAATGTTCCAGTGTTCAATGATTGTATCTCATACAAAACCTGTACTTAAAAAAACATCACTTGGATCACAATATATTAAATAACTTCTAATAGACAGACCTTTCTACCATAATCTATCTGAATCATTTAAGTTTGTACAAGCCTTTCACTAAACAGAGACGGTATCTTTGTATGTGGATGATGGTAGAAGTAGGCATTGGCATAATAGCATAATTAAATTAAATTGTGCCTTGGTGAAGTATAGAAAACTCACAAAAAACTGGAACAGTACTTTAAAGCCATTGGCAGGATCTTTCCTCGGTTCTTCTGTTATCTTGCCAAACTCACAAATTGTTTCTTTTGGGGAATTCGTGGTTCTATTCTTTGCCGTTTACCCCTAGGATGTTGTAATGTATCTATATTCGGGTATGCGATAAATCGTTCTATATGAGTATGGCAGCTATGTTGATATCTTAATGAATTGACTCTCAAATATAGTGAGTATGTGTGCAAGTCAAGCAATACATAGATGGAAACATAACATGGTGTCAGAATCGGGATTGATTATAGATTCGGCAGACGTTATTTAATGTTGTTGAAACTGTGGATTTCGGGATATTTTTCTGTTTGAAACTATTGGATCTTTTAGTGATTGGAAATTGGAACCGTCATAGTTTTTGTAAACATACGGAGCACCGCGTGTTTCCGCCAAGCCACTGACCTGAAAAAAAATCCATTTCGGTACCGTGATTTGTCGCGTACGAAAAGCGGTTTAGCGGGTGCCCAAAGGCACGATGAGTAGCCCAGACACATGTATAGGTCCTACGTATGTATAGATATGTGGAGGTATAGTACATTTTATGAATCGATATCGAGCCGACATCATCGGCAATATCGGGTGAACAGCGGCTGCCCTATTGCCGACGTCTGCCCGATATCGGCGTGCACATCGGCTCGATATCGGCAACATTGGAAGCCGATATATACCCGATATACTGCCGAATCGCATTTGTACTTTAATTAATCCTAACTAAATTGCTAATATGCTATCTTTCACACTCTATCGATTTCCTCTTGAATGGTATTCAGTGAATTTAAACAGTTAAGTTCTGAAGATGCAATGTGATTCTTTATTTCAGTGATTTTTCTACATCATCTTAATCAGTGCAAGTATTGAAATACAAACAATACAGCGATATCAAATATGTAAAAACGTGTATGACAAGAAAGGAGGCGCAATATATAAATAATAACATTTCAGTCCAAGCACTAGACATTTTTACCAATAATATCAATAACATATCTTTGAAATCAACATAATGAATTACTATTTTGTTATTTAAAGTGACTGAAAGATAGGCTATCTAGAATAGTACATAAAATACATTAGGCAACTGTACATGACACATGTACTAAAAATCCAATGCATGGCTAAAGAACACGTCAACTAGAGGCGATTATTAGAATATAACAATATATTTTTCAAATGCTAGTTAAATACTTTTTCTGCCCGAGCACCAGACTTGTTTTTGCAAATATCTACATAATTAATATTGTGTTATTTAAACTGACTGGCAGACAGGCTATCTAGAATAGTACATGAAACACCAAGCCTGTAGGCAATTATACATAAATAAACAACATATATTTAAAAAAAAGTAATGATATAAAAATGCATTACATAGCTAATGAACAGTTCTTCAACTAATGCAGATTATTAGCATAACTTGCAAGTTATGCTAATAATATGTTTTTCGAATATTAGTTTGTTTTTACTATGGTATGCTTACTGATATAGATACTTTCTTATGTACAAATTGGCTGTGTTTCATTTAGTAATATTTAATACAGTATTGTAATTTTAATTGTGAAAACGAATAGTAGCGAAGTATAAAAGGTATGTTAAATGAATTGATCCCACCGATAAAAAAAGGATAGAATGTGACATATTACATATAACAAAACATCGAATTCAGTCTACAGCCGTGTGGCTTCTTGCATCTGATTCTGTTTCCTATTGTTTCTTCCTCCCTTCCGGTCATAAAATGTTTAAGATTTGTCGTTTTAGCCTTTGGGCTCTTAATATCTCTGAATATATTTTACAAATATTCCATATATCATATAGTGTTTGCCTAACGTAGAGGTGCTTAGAATTGCCAAATCAAATTTTCAAAATATTTAAACCAAATTTCTATATTGTCATCAAAATTCTATAGCGCTCTAAATAATCAGTAAGAAGATTACGCTAAGGCCTTTAACAAGGTAGGTAAAATAGATGCAACAGATTTACATCCTTGTATAAATGGAATAAGAACACACACAGCTAAATACATGGCATATTCAGTTGAGATAAGCTGCAATAAAAAGGATAGATTTACCTTCTTTTTGAAGCTATCGAGCGTTTTGCACTTCCTTTGGGTCAGTGGAAGATTATTCGATGTGTAGGTAGGGGATCTTCGCGGTTTTTCTGAAACATCTATTACTGTTTGTCACGCCATGCGTTTCTGGTACATTTAAGAATGATTAAGACTTACACCTCAGAGATCTTGTTTGCTGATACACAAAAAGAAGTTCTTCCAAGTACTGAGAGGTAGTTCTATGAAGTATCTTGTACGCATAAACCATGGTCTTGTTACTACGATCTGTATATCACTGGAAGCCAATGCAGGTAGTTCAAGAATGGTGTTATGTGGTCTCGTTTACGAGTACGGAGAACAGTCGAGCAGTTCAATTATGTACGCTTTGTAGACGTGTCACAAGTGTGTTTGGCAGGCCATATAAGAGAGCACTGCCGTAATCTAGCCATGATATTATCACGACTTGTACCGGTATTTTGAAAGAATAAATTTTTATATACCGCCTGATGTGACCAATATTACGAATTTGGCAAAAATAGGATTTAGATATTGCATTTACTTGCCTCTTACGGCCAGGAACCTATTTCAGTATACATCTAAGTTACCTACCTTAAGTTGGATTTTCCCAACCTGGTGTTTTCGTCTGAGGAAAATGAGCTCTGTCCTTTACTAGGTCAACATAATTAGTTGCACTCCTTCAGCCACTGATATCACCAAACAAGCTTCTAATTACTTTGAGATAAAGTTCAGTTTCGTTTTCATGACAGTGGTACAGCAATTATGTCGGCTACATATTTCACTGATTGGTTTTGAGTACACTCAGTACTTAAGTCGTCATTGTAACTATCCTAGTGATACGCCCAAATTCATACTCTTACCTTCTGAAGTGCTCACTCCTACAGCCACCCACTGAGATATATCATTAAAATAGTGATCATCCCAAAGGAGTATTCCAGACCCCTTTCTAGGATTGTATGATCAATGACACCAAAAGCATTAGACAAGTCAAACAAGACTAGTGCTTGGGGTCTACAAATGATTTATTTAGTGTTGCAGTAATCTAGGGAAATAGGTTTTCCAGCACGTATTTCAATATGATTGTGGGCTCAAACGGAACCAACAAGACATCTTGATAGTTACTGATAAGTGACAATGTCTTTGAATGAACTAAATCACAATCTGGATGATAAACTAGAGACATAACTTATAAATATAAATCTGTCAATGTCGCCCTACAATTACATACTGACAATATTGAAGCTCCAGGTTGCTCCAAAATCTAAGGTTATAAACCAACAGCTTTGAAGAACCCCGAATAGATGATGAAGGTGTATTTAATTGTAGACCTCATGCCTGTCGATAGATGCTGAAGGTATACTGGATTCTAGACCGCATGCCTGTATCTAGCTGCTGAAGGTGTAATTGATTGTTGGCCATATGCTTGTCGCTAGATGCTGAAGGTTTGTTTGATAATAGACTACATGCCTGATCGATTGATGCTGGAGATGTGCTTGATAGTAGACCACATATCTATCCCTAGATGCTAACGGTATTTTTGATGCCTGTAGCTAGATGATGAATGTGTGTTTGATGAAGGATCACCTGCCTGCATATCACTAGATGCTGAAGGTATATTTCATTGTAGACCACAGGCCTGTCGTTAGATGATGAAGATGTATTTGATGATAGTCCATATGCCTGTCTATATGTGCTGTAGGTAGATTTGATGGTAGACTGCATGCCTGTCGCTTGATGCCGAATGTGTATTTGATTGTAAACCACATGGCTGTACGTAGATGCTGAATATTTGCTTGATGGTAGACAACATGCGTGTCTGTAGATGCTGAACACGTGCTTGATTGTAGACCACATAGCTGGTGCTAGATGTTGAAGGTTTATTTGAAAACATACCACATGCCTGTCGCTAGATGCTGATGGTGTGTTTGATTATAGACTGGATGCCTGTCCAATGATGCTGAACGTGTGTATGATGATAGCGTGCATGACTTCTCGCTAGATGGTGAATGTATGTTTGATGAAAGACCACATCCTGGACGCTAGATGCCTAAGGTGTATTTGATTGTAGACCACTTTCCTGTCGTTAGACTCTGACGGTGTAATTGATTGTCCCTAGATGCGGAATGTGTGTTTGATGATAAACACAAGCCTGTCTCGAAATGCTATAGGTGTATTTGATGGTAGACCACATGCCTACCTGTTACTAGATGCTGAAGGTTTATTTGATTTTAGACCACAGGCCTGTCTCTAGATGCTTAAGGTGTTTTTGATTGTAAACTGAATGCTTTTCCATAGATGCTGTAGGTTTGTACGATGGTAGAGTGCATGACTTCTCGCTAGATGTTGAAAGTGTGTTTGATGCCTGTCGGTAGATGCTGAAGGTATATTTTATGGTAGACTACACACCTGCTCGGTATATGCTGAAGGTGTATTTGATTCCAGTTTACACACCTGTCCCTAGAGGATGATTGTGCATATGACTGTAGACCACATGCCTGTCTCTAGATGCTATCGGTATATTGCACAGAAGATTGCATTCCTGCTCGCTAGATGGTGAATGTGTGTTTTATTTTAGGCTGCATTGCTATGCGTAGATGCTGAAGGTACGTTTGATAGTAGACTGCATGCATGTTGCCAGATACTTTTGGCGTATTTGATTATAGACCACATGCCTGTCGCCAGATGCTGAATGTGTGTTTGATTGTAGACCACGTGCTGCTCGCTAGATGCTGAAGAGTTATTTGATTGTAGACCATATGACTCTGGCTATATGTTTAAGTTGTGATTGATTGTAAACCACATGTATGTCGCGAGATGCTGAAGGTGTGTTTTATGGTAGACTGTATGCCTGTTGCTAGATGCTGTATGTGTATTTGTTGGCAGACCACATTACTGTCGCTAGATGATGAACGTTTGTTTGATGAAGGACCACCCGCCGGCATGTCATTAGATGCTGAAGGTGTATTTGACTGTAGACCAGATGCCTGCTCGCTAAATGTTGAAGTTGTATTTGATTGTAGTCCACATGCCTGTTGCTAGATGTTCAAGATGTGTTTGATGGTAGATCATATGCTCATCGCTACATGCTGATAGTGTGTTTGATAGTAGACCACATGCCTGTCGGTAGTTGCTGAAGGCATGCTTTATGTTAGACTGCTTACTTGTCGCAAGATGCTGTATGTTTATTTAATGGTGTACTACATGCTTGCTCGCTAGTTGCTGAACGCGTGTTTGCTAGATGCTATAGGTGTATTATATGGTAGACTGCATGCCAGCTCGCTAGATGCTGAAGGTGTGTCTGATGGTAGGCCATAAGTTTGTCTCTAGATGCTAAAGGTGTATTTGGTGGTAGACTGAATGCCTGTCGCTAGATGCTGTAGGTGTGTTTGATGCTAGACCCCATGCATGTCGCTAGATGCTGAATGTGTGTTTGACTGTAGATCGCATGCTTGTCGCTAAATGCTGAATGTGCGTTTGATTGCAGACCACATACCTATCGTTAGATGCTGTTGGTGTATTTGATGGTAGACTGCATGCCTACTCGCTAGATGCTGAATGTTGTTTTGATATTAGACTGTATCCCATTATTGTTCAACAAGCCGAATATCACATGCCATCTCGGTTTAAGGCACGTTGGAGGGTATTTTCCTTCTTACAATGAGCAAAATGGTTCATTTTAAGCCTTACAATGAGTAGGGTTACAGGCACAGTACGCTCTTAAAGCATTATAAGTACTCCTGACTCAGGAATAGAAACACTGCATCGCATCTCGAACGGTGGTATTGGACACAGTTCGCGCGGTTGGTGTGTTTCATATAACAAGTTTACTTGTATATATAATTCACCTTGGTTGTATGTGGGAATAGAATTATCTTTCCTAGGTCCAGTTATGTCCAGTTTGTACTATGACATTCAAGATTAGCTCTAATCTGCTTGTCATAAATAATATTTAAGAACTACAATAGTTAGAATAGCATAAATTAGGTCAGGTTTGAAAATGATAACATAGTTCAAACAGTATCGAAGCTATGACGTGCTAATACGGTCTGCTTCAGCGCAGATGTCAGTCTTTTAATAACAATTAAGCTAAATAGTTTTAATAGTAGTCGCTTCGTGACGCCTGCCTGTTGTAAAAACTGATCTTTGAAGACGATAACAATTGGGTTATATAGTTTACATAGTATTGCTTTGAAGAAAGATACAGCAATTGAAAAATAGCTATAAATAGGGCTGCTTAGATAATTAAGCTAAACATTCTCACTACTGTCGTGATCTGACTTGGGTGTTTTACACCCAAACTCCACGCTGTAGGTGATTCGTATTTTGATTTTGCTTGGCGGCTTAGGGACATGTTGAAGAAGTCCACATTCAGTTCCTGAAGAAACGTCCAATTGAATTCAGTTCAAGATACGTCCTGGCTTAATTTCACAGCTAAACAAGATCACGCCTTCCATAACACACAAAAAACACACACACACACACACACACACACACACACACACACACACACACACACACACACACACACACACACACACACACACACACCGTCTAACGTCATATAGACAGACTTAGTAGTCAGCTGATATAGATCATCAACGCCGACAGGAAGTAATAAAGTCACGTATTTAACTCTGTATTTATTTAATTACGTATAGATTAATGGAAGTACAGGCTTAAAGGGATGTATAGGTTTTGATGTTCTGAGCCAGTGCCAACATATATATTTATCCGAAACATACATTGCCATGCCAGATACCAGACCTATTTCGATCCAGTTTCCTTATTACACCAATATAAAAAAAGTTATCTCGTTAATACCACATATTTTACTATTTCATGTTTTGCCATGTATAATGTAAAATATGAATTATTGTCCTCTCGTGTGGTCTGGCGAAACGATCTAATAATTCATACAATGCTTTTTGGGGATTTATACTCCTGGAGTCGTTTGTTACTCAGGCAGAAATCTCCATGGGTATTAAGATGCGGACAGAGTTTTTCCGCATATTATGAGTAATTAGGTTACACTCATATAGGAAAATTGTTGAATGTATAGCTATTATAATCCCGACGTATCATTCGCAGTATCGGAGATCTGCCTGAAATCCGCCGTTCTCGACCATGGGTTAAGTAGATCAAGCGGATAGGCGCTTTAATTTAGATCCCACCACACCTAACTGCATATACCTAAAGATGCTAAATTAGGCGTGCATGAACGTTCACTTAGTGATGAACGGAAACATATAAGGATTAGCTGTTAGGTTGGAGCTAATCATAATACTTGCTTAGGTTTGAGACGATATTTCGTACTAGTCTATCAAAATAATACTTCTATTATATTATCCGTGATGTGTAATAATACAAAGGCAGGTAAATGGGAACAAGATGACACCACATAGGTGTATGCCGTTCCTGTGGTATGTGGAAAATGTTTTTATAATTTAATGAATCGGCAATATAATTTAATAGCAGAAAATATATAATAACTAGATTCATGCTACCTGGTTTCAATCAATAGATATTGCCTTATTTTAAGTGTGTTTATAAATTGAGTACATCAGCTATGCTACAATCGAAAGAGAATAACCTTGGTAATAATATTAATATATATATATATATATATATATATATATATATATATATATATATATATATATATATATATATATATATATATATATATATGTGTGTGTGTGTGTGTGTGTGTTTGTGTGAGTGTGTTTGTGTGTGTGTGTGTGTGTGTAAAAATACTATTTATTTTGTGTAATTCCTCAACAGACCTGATAATTTAGGTATATATTAAATATTATTTTCATTTGACCAATAGACACGCCTACTTTGTAAAGAAAATAAAGTGCTAAGATAATAAGTACCAATTCGGTGACACTTTGTATCACTAATACATGAACATTACTGGAAGTCCATTGTCGAGAAACACGATTTTGCTATTGTTATTTTTCACCAGAAATTAGTATCGTTTTGACGATGCGACATGACACAGTGACTCCCATTCACCTCCAATTATAGAACTTCCTGTAACTATAGTCTATCTGCCTTTGCTTAGTTGTTTTTTTCTACGGATGGGTATAATTATCAGGAAGTGCATATTTCGATTCTAGGCCGATGAATATTTAGTTAGAAAAATGGTTGCCAAAGTACTCTTGTCTATGCATTCATTAAATAGTTGTTAGCTAATATTATTTATAAAGTTATTACAATTATTTTATTTGTTTTATAACTAAGTATATATATATATATATATATATATATATATATATATATATATATATATATATTAGATCCAGTCTAGCAAGATTTACGTTGTATCAAATATTGACAATCAAGAACGACTGATTGATAATTAATTTTAAGAATGTCTATCAATTATCACTTGCGACAAAACCATAATTAATTAAGAGTATGAAGAGAAATTTAGTTATACCTTATCAGTAGGTTATCGTTAACTCTGTTTATATTGTCATCTATACATCTTCTCTCTCTCTCTCTCTCTCTCTCTCTCTCTCTCTCTCTCTCTCTCTCTCTCTCTCTCTCTCTCTCTCTCTCTATATATATATATATATATATATATATATATATATATATATATACACTTACTTCACAGATACAGCTTAGATGCGTTACCTTTATACTACTAGTTAAGTTCTACATTTGGAATTATTGATAAAATGTTCGCGATCTAAGATTTATCCTTATTCTGTTTTACAAACTACAATACTATTTTATTTTGTGTACTGCGCTAGCTAATATTATTATTAAGACTAGGTACGGTTCATTTCTTGTTGTTCATTATGTGAAATATTAATAATAATCTGGTAACAAATTATATTTACAGATGTAGGGCTACCTTGTATGAAAGAGTGATGAGAGAATTAGAGAGTAAATATAGCAACTGACGACTTTAGATCAGAGCTGGAATATAATTTAAAAATATATACACTACTTATTTAGTCAAAGAGTTTACCGTATCAGTATTTACATCCAGGATATATGCCCGGAGATTGAATCCCTGAGTAAGATCCCACAAACACCCGGAGAAGTAGGATTCGAACTTTGACGTAAGGTTCTTTGTGCCATGTTATAATTACTGAGCTATAACAGTGGCTCTCAAGACAATTAATATTTCCAGTATATTATCGGTAGCCAAATTATGTAACTTATGTGACATGACAAATTAAATGGATTTAATAAATATTTGTATGACTTGTGGTTTTTAAATTCCTGATTGTATTCCAGGAATAGTTAACACCAACCGGATTAAAAGTTACAAAAAATACGCAGGCAATTACTATTCTGGATACAAAACTATTTAAATATATATGTCGCAAAAGTGGCAACAAAAGTTGTTACATGCACATTATTGAAACATCCTATCACAAGTTGTTCATAATAATCAGATTGTGATCCAAATATTGCACATCGCATTTCAATTATTATGTAAAAGAACATACCCCAAAACTATCGTCACGATGCTAGGTTAATTCAAATACAACAGATCCGTATAGGATCAACTGGACATACTGAACATCGGGGTGGAGATATACAAAACTTTGAGGATTGGTAAATGACAATATTGCCAGTTATTGTATGTTTTTCGTAATGTTTTGAGTACATTTTCCAAATAATTATATTTTTATATGAAAATGTTATTTCGGCGTTTCTACTTTCTTGAACAATATTTGAATCACTAATTGATCAGCGAATTATTTTGATACCTTTTAATTATTATTAAGAAACATAATACAAATCTTGCCGCTTATTTTAGATTTCGTATTTTAAGATTTTATTCGCCGGCTGTTCTTAAAGTGATTCTGCCACCAAATGTCCAAAGACTAGATACACATTTTGGTTGTAGAAGGTATGTGCTCTACGCTTTAATCTTCTAGTCTGATATTACAGCTGGTACTGAATAGAATCAGAAGAAGCCACCATAACTCTAGGCTTAAATTTTCACACGCACGTGTTTGCTCCGAGCTGTGGTATCAAATGGTATGTTTTTACGCGCTTCTGCTTTTTGTACGTAGCCTGCATGTAGCCGCTTTCCCGTGGGCGTGACATATTTGTCGCATACGAAAAGCGAATTAGCTGGTTCCCACAGGCTGATGAGTAGACCAGACACATGCTTAGGTATACGCACACATTTATCAATATGTTGAGGTATGGAACATTTTATTTTAGATTAATGTATGTATAGTTGTATTTAGATTTATGGAGGTAGGTCTCGAAGGATGTTTAGATATGTTGATGCTCTGTGCCTGTTGCCTCTTTATATGTACCCTAAAAAAAACACACACACACATCTCTTCGGATTAGGTTATTTATTTGGCCCAGTAACATAAATACCCTTATCGTGTTAGCACTTATCTGACAGTCAGGGTTATCTTATTTATTATTGAGATTATAGTTATATTAGTGTTATTCTGTGTATTGGAGCACACACACATCGATAGATAGTTAGATAGATAGATGGATAGATTGTTAGAAAGAAAGACAAACAATATATATATATATATATATATATATATATATATATATATATATATATATATAGCACATTTGTTATCTATAATTATTCACACGATATTTATTTATTGATGTATGTATAGTTTTATTTAGAATTAGATTTATGGATGTAGAGGTCTGAAAGAATGTTTAGAGATGTTGATGTTCTGAGCCAGTGCCACTAAATAAATGTTTCATAAAACTCACTCACGCACGCTTGCACACACACACGCACACACTCAAATGCACGCTTACGGGCGAGCCCACACAGTCTCTTTTGATCCAGTTCTACTGTAGAATATGTAGGTAGATATACATGTATATATTTGTGCTTAATCTTCCTTTTTAAATTACATAACAGGAAGTTATAAATAAATAGATAAATAAAGATTATTTATAAATTGATTTATTAAATGTTTATGAAATATTACTGAACTAAAATTGAACCAAAATAAACCAAACGTGGATGTATGTTTCTGAGGTCTAAACTTTCGTGGGGCCTAAAACTGTTTCTTTTCACAAACTGAACATTATGTTCTTGCTTTTTGAATACCGTTTTAGGCCCACGAAAGTTTGACCTCAGAATCAAATTCTGTGCAATGTAAATTAATTAAGAAGGTGTTTACGATATCCCTAAAATATTAAATAATATATAATATATTGTAGACCTTGTAATTCCTTCCGATATCATAACTTTAGCAAAGAAATTCAAAACAAAAACTAGCCATGGAGCAGATGGTGTATCTACCAAACTACTAACCAAGACAATAGATATTATAGCTGATCATATTACACACATCATAAACCTCACCAGTGGATCGGGAATATTTACAACTGATCTGGAATGCGGAAAGGTTATTTCAATACACAAGTCTGGTTATCCCTATTCACTAAATAATAATCGTTTGCAACAACCATTTTCGAATAATATTTGAACGGATATTGTATAATAAAATAATAAATTTCTTGATGACAATGACATCCTCTATAGTCAACAATATGGTTTTAGAGCCAAAGATTCGACGATTCATCCCATGTTCCTTCTTCTGAACCATTGAGCCGAAGCCATTAACACAACACCTTCTCAGCTGTTTTTGACAACCTGTCACAATAGTGTACTCCACGAACTTAATGTTTTTTTTAGAATACGTGGGGTAGCCAACAAATCAATTGAAAGTTATTTAACAAATAGGTGCTAATTTTACTATATCGTCTCTCACGTGTCACACAATTTGCTAATTAGATGTGGTTTTCTTTAACGGTCCATTCTTGTTCCACTCCTTTTTCTTACATACATACATGACATCTCAAATAGCACAAAGAAAATATTTTGTATTTTGCACATGACACGCCAGTGTTTCTGTCTGATGCCGACACAGTTAGTCTATATAACAGAGCAAAGGCATATTTAGTACCTATTTTTAATTGGTTTTATGCGAATAAATTATCCTTAAATGCAAAATATATGAGGATACACTCTAACAATTAATGATTCAATATTGTCCCAAGCGACCTCCCATAATAATAGACTAGTTATTCTCCTGGATAAATTTCATTATAAAATAAATGCAATTTTCTCTTCCCAAAGATATCTTGTATACTCTTTATTTCC